>CATIWQ010795817.1:0-14880 GCA_949673415.1 Euphorbia schlechtendalii
CATCATCAACAACTCCACCACCACAATTCATGGAACAGTCATACAAAGGTCAATACTAAAGATAAAAAGAAGCCAGATTGTTGAACACATCAATAACTCCTTCGCATGACACGCTACTATTTGCAATCATCGAACCATCAGTGGAAACGCCAATGATCAAGACTCATCATTACATACACCTCAAGCCAGCAAAGTGGCGTGAGCACCAACCAATTAACCAGAAATGCTGAACGAGATAAGAACTGAAGTCATGGACGGCAGCTGATCTACCAAATCAACCAAGTCTTACGCAATTGCTATCATGCATAGGTGAAAGAAATAAATCTCTAAAAAGCAGTACGAACAAAAAAAAAGAAATAAATTTGTAATCAGGCTGTCAATTAACACTTGGTTAGTTGAGAAAAACTTAGGGCTTCTTTTCAAAACCACAAAAAGAATAGTCCTCTGAGTTGAAAACCCGAAAAGGGCGGCTCAGGCAAAACTTAGGACATTGAGAGAACAGCATTGGCTAGAAAACCTGAAAGGGCTAATTGATGGCAAGAGTCAAATCATTTGAAACTTTTATACCCCTGTTAAGTTCATCAATGAATTGTTATTTTTTGCTGAATCTTTATGCATATGTTTATCTTGATTGCTTGCATGCCAATGGTAGAATGTCGCAAGTAAACATAAAAAAAATGAAAATAAAGAAAAACAAGTCTGCTGGATTGAAAACCTGAAAGGGTGGTCCAGGCAAAAATTAAGACAAGGTTCGATAGATTGAAAACCCCGCAAGGGCGATCTATGCAAAAATTAGAACCAAAGAAATACCAAATTCATCATCTCCTCCTCGGAATGGCACGAGGCATCATATACCTCCAACAAAACAGCTTCTAAGAGATCATCGTCGACACAATATTGGATCAACGATTCATCCAGACTTTCCTCAAATCAGATCCAAGTTGTGAACTCGAATCTGATTCAACGAACCCATGGTTTTCGCTTTGAGGGAGTCGTCCATGGAATCCCTAACAAGGCAAGTCATAGGGGCAACCATGCACCAGCATAAGAGAAGGCTCTTCACTAAATGAAGCCCACGACGCCTACAATATACGAACATACATCATATGATAAAAATTGTTCATGCATAAAACCATGCATATATTACATTGGCATCATGTCATTTACAAGTAAAGATGATGCCGAACTGGGGCAATACTATTTTGATAAACAAGAACCTCCACCTCTACATGAGGAACCTACGAGCAAGATGATGGCCCACTCAAGCCCAAAGTCAACATAGCAATAAAAGCCTCCTACAACGGAGTGGAAACAAGTCAAAGTCGCCTTTAAAACAGATTCAAGCACCTATCTACAATCATCACAAGGGACACACAAAGACTGCAACCGAAGAACGAAACAGTTTTCGACTACAACATGGACACCGCAGAAATAAATGGTCTACCCGCTCACAAGAGGCATCAAGTACCTAAGGGATTATGAAGAAGGAGACGGACAACCCTACGAAGACACATCGCCAGAAAGGATGGCCTATGTCATCACCAATTGGGAATAAGAAGACGCCAGCCGCACCGGTCAGGTATATTCTCAATCCCTCCGCTCTTTTTGTGTGATAATACTGGTTATGTAACCAGTAATTATCACACGAGGGGCAGCTGTGAGCACGGGATTTTTTACCAGCTCGCGCGTTCAATGATGATGACTTTTCGGGACTTTTATCCTCGAATCACATGATTTTCGACCTTCCGATGATCTTCATTTGGGAGCCTTCTTCGTCTCTAATTTATTTAAAAAAAGGGGACTTTAATTCAAAAAAAAAATAAATAAATAAACAAAATTAAATAAAATAAAAAATATATATATACATAAAACATGATGGAAAACTAGATCAGGGGACCCACATTGCCTAAGGAGTGCAAGGTGAACCTCGCTAAAAAAGGGTTCGGTGAGGCAAGACTCGCCAAGCTTTGGCGAGGCTCAGACTCGCCAGACTGTGGCGAGGCCCCTGCCTCACCAAGCTTTGGTGAGGCACACAGCCTCGCCAAAGTTCTGGTGACGGGCCTCACCGGACTTTTTTCCCAACGAGACCCCTCACTTGAAAACTCTTACCTTTTTGGTTTTTTCAGGTTTTTCCTATAAATAGTCGAGTCATTTTCAATTAACAGGGTGGAAAAATTCAAAGAAAAAAAATCCTCTTTTTCAGATAAAAATACAAACAATATTTCTCACTTTCTTCTAACTTTTTCTCGGATCCAAAAAAACTTTTGGATCCCAAATTTCTTCATCTTTTACTCAAATTTCTTCATCTTTTTTATAAAATTTCTTCATCTTTTCTTCTTAAATCCTTAGATATTCTCAGGTCTAAAACCAATTTAAAACCCGAGTCTGATTATCTTTTGGATAAATAAACTCTTTATTTTCCAACCAACCAATTATTTTTCCAAGTAAATTACACTAAAAATCCAAGAATTAAACGAAGACTTTTTTTTTGGACTTTTACATCAACCTTTTCACCTAAACTAGAAAAATGAACAAGGAAGGCTCCCGGGAATCGAACGGACACACCGAAGTGGATTCACGCCAAAAGGGTAAAGCCTCTAAGTTCCTAGAGCTGCTTATTTCGTGCTCCTCTTTTTCTTTTTAATTTCTTTCTTCATGTGAACCTAGAAATTATTTTATTTTATTGTAAATGTTGTAATTCTCTTCTTCTTCTTTTATTTCTTTTTTTTTATTTTTGGATTAGAATACCCTAATGAAGGGAATTAAAATTATTCCCGGATAACAGACCTCACCTTTTGCATGCGATCATTTTCATTAATTAAAATTGACCAACCAATGTGCTAATAAAACGAATGGTTTTATTTAAATTAATAACTTTAAAATCGTCGATGTTTTTAATTAGGCTATGCGAGCCTCGTTAAAATCAAATCAAACATACGTGATATATCCCTTGTGCTAAACTTTGTGGATGCAGGTTAGATGTATTTTTAGGTTTTTATTTTTCCTTCGGGTATTGCACATATTTTTACGGGAAATGTAGTTAATAGGGTAGCGGGCGGTTGCATCCCTCGATTTTTGAAAGCCTTGTAATTTTACTTTTCACTTTTTACTTTTCGCATTTACTTACTATTTTATGGATGATTTATTATTTCGCTTTGTGAATGATTTATTATTTCGCAATACTTGAATCATGCATATAAACTTCAAAAATGACTTAAGTGCGAATATGCATAATTAAGAAAATACGGTTTTCTGTAGATTTAATATAATGTGATCACTTAAGAAATAAGTAACTTATCCCGGACCCGAATCTCTGTGTCTTGGTGGGCCGTCCCCCGGACGTTAAGCCTTACAGAACTCTAATTCCTGGAAAGAGCTAATCCAGGTGGCGACTCCACACTAAGAGACGGAGGATTCGGGTTCAAATCGATCTTAAATGTTTTTCACCTTTTTCTCTTGCAACTACTTTTTTTCCCGGTCCCAAACCTGGTGCTTTCTTTTTCAAACACCTCGGTGGACCGCGCCTATGAATCCGCGCGCTATCGACCCACCGCTCCGTGTCATCCGCTCACAACGGGTATGTCATTTTTCTTGACCTGTCATATGCGATTCATGAAATGTCATTTTTTATGTACATGGATGTGATTTTCGTGACATGTTTTATGACTGTAGGGTTATGGTGATGAGGAGTGAGGAGTTCGAGCGACATTATCGAAAGCTCGATGGTCGCTTTCAGTCACTGGATATTAGCCATCAAGGTCTAGTTGCTCGTGATCATGGCCTTGAGGTTAATCACCAGGAACTGGGAGTCCGTTACTAGGGTTTAGAGGCTTAATACCAGAGTTAGGAAGCTAGTCACCAGAGTTTGCAGGCTCAGTATCAAGAGTTGTTACAGCAGAATGCCGCAGCAGAGCAGGCTCGAGTAGAAGCGCGGGCATCCACCTCGGGCCTTCACCAGCCTCTTACGTTTGATCTTGATTCCCTGCTTGATGACACAGATGTTGGGACGCTCCTCTCTCTAGAGTGGGATGCGGGTTTTCTTCCCGCTCCCCAGCCTCCTCCTATGTTCGGTTCAGTAGATGGTGCTCCCGGGAGACTAGGTGCCGAGGATTTTGAGATATCCACCATGCTACCCCGAGATCCGGTGGGTAGAGATAACGCGTAGGCGGTGAATGCTTAGGAGTTCCCTTTTAGCTTTAGTTTTAGATTCCTCTATTTTTTTTGAACTGGACTTTTTAGATAGCTCCTCTTTGTAGAATCTCTAAAAAAACTTCAGATTTATGAAAAAAAGAGGATTATGGCCATTGCGTACCAGGTCCTCATATGTGGTGTTTTATTTAATGAATATGTTTGCTTGTTTGTGAATATTTTTTTTTCATATATGTATGAATGAATGTTAATGCTAATGTATGCGGTTAATGTGTGTAGGCAACACCGGTCTTGAGGGATTTTCTTTAGGTCTCTTCCTTTCTAATATCAACCTATAACGAGTGCCTTAGGGTCTTTCTCTGCACTGTTCAGGGACTCGATTGGCGAAAGATTGAAAGCTTTGGTCTGCGGGGTCTTTAATACCTTGCTTCCAGGCCTGTGAATATGGATTTCATTTGTACTGCTTTGAAGTTTTAGGATCCTGCAACCCATGTTTTTCATTTAGCCAACTTTGAGCTTTGCCCCTTGGTTGAGGAGTTTCATGCTATCCTGGGGCTCCCTTTTCCGAAGGAGTCAACGCCAATATCCCTCGTGAGACTATCCTTCGCATTTCATTCTTTCCAATTTGGAGGTGAAGATAAGCTCAAGGGTTTATGGAACCTAGAGTCTAGCGGGCGCTTTTTATCAGGTCCCCCTGATGTTGGTGGCTTTCGGGTTGAAGCTATCCTTAGTTGGTGTGAGAATACACCCAATTGTCATCTAGCTTAGCCTTCGATGGTGACTCTACTTCTTCTAGCGAAGTTTGTTTGTGGGGTTGGAGCGATTGCGCCTTTCCGCTTGCTGTCAGTCATTGACCCACTCTCCATAGGCCTTTCTCCTGCAGCTTTAGCCTTAGTTGAGAGTCTGGTCCACTTAGACACTGCTTCGGTGAATCTGGATCTAGCAGGAGACCATTTTGCTTTACTAGTGGTAATTCTTTTTCCTTATCTCTTTCTTTCATGATTTTCAATGTTTGTTTAAACAAATGGATTAATATAGGTATGGTTGTTGGAGAAGCTTCGCTTGACTATTGATCCACGCTTGGGGAAGGCTTGGTACCTCCCTTCGCATTATGGTCCTAGAGGCATCACTAGGAAGGACCATCGTTCGCTGAGCGAAGGTGCTTGGGTCGAGATTTTAGGTTCCTACCGAGCTTCTGAGATTCATTTACTTAGCCCTTAGTTAGAGATTCCATTCGTGGTAACTGACGCCCATGATTCTTGTGTTTTACTGATGGGGTTATTTGGCATTACGTCCTATTCCCCTTCTCATCTATGCAGGCAGTATGGGCGTCAGCAACCGGTTCCTAGGTCTCTATGTTCAACCCATTTCCATGACTTCGATCTTGACACACCTGATGCTATACGGAGGCTTTGGGCATGCGCTCTAGTTGTTATATTGGATTACATTACCCCAGAGACCACAGATACTGATGAATTCTATCGTGGATAGCTTGGCGAGATCAGGCTTCTCCCTAATGCTGATCAGCACTTTATGGTGTCTCATGAGTGGGAGAGGGATGAAGATGGTTTGGACCCCCTTCCTTATTCTTCGAGGAAGAGTGCACGGTGGAACGACTGGCACCCTTAGATCTTATTTGTTTTCGCCATTTATTTTCTGACTCGTGTTTTTGACTTATTCTGCGATTATGAAATTTTTTCAAATTTTATTTACTTGTGATATTCTGTATGCACACTATTCATATAAACATAAATAAAAATCTTTGCAAACATAACACATTTCATTGAATGACTTTAAAAGGGTATAAGTTTTCCAATGATTTGATTCCTGCAGCCAGTTAGCCTAGAGTAGGTTTTCTAACTCGCGATCCCTCTATTCCTCGCCTTATCCTAATTTTTGCTTGAGTCACCCTTCACGGGTTTTCAACTCAGCAGACATTTCTAGCTTTTATACAAGAATGGTCCTAATTGTTGCCCAGGTAGCCAAGTGCCATCTGGCAGACTGGTTTTTCTCTCTTTTTTGGTGTACTGCTTTTTTAAATTTATTTCTTTTATTTTTACATATGGTAGCGCTTGAGCTTATCTTGATTGATTGGATTGACGAACTCGTTTCCATCCATGTCCATGATCTTGGCAGCTCATTTGCTCAAGATTTTCTTAATGATATAAGGACCTTCCCAGTTTGGGCAAAATTTTCCCCGTTGGTCCACGTTTGAGGGTCTCATTTGTTTCGGAACTAAGTCTCCTACTTTTAAAGGTTGGCCTCTAGCTCTGACTCGACTATTGTATGCCTTAGCCATGCGTTGTTGGTACATCCAATAATGATCAAGCACCTTTAACCGCTATTCATCAATCATGTTCAACTATTCAAATCTGGCCTTTGCCATTCTGACTCCTCTAACCTTGCCTCCAGTGCTACTTGGAGCAATTTTATTTCCACTTCCACCGGTAAAACTACTTCTATCCCATTTACTAACGAGAAAGGGGTTTGGTTGGTTGGAGTTTTGATGCTCGTCCTGTATCCCCATACTGCGAATGGTAACTTATCAGCCCAGTCCCTGTAGGTAACGACCATCTTGCTCAAGATTTTCTTAATTGCCTTGTTGGCTGTCTCTACTACCTCATAGCTCGTGGCCTGTATGGTGATGATCGATGGTGCTCGATCCCATATTTCCTCATTAGGTCTGATGTGGCTCCTTGGAATTGAACCCCATTATCTAATACAATGTGATGTGGGATGGCATATCGGGCGAATATATGCTTTTCTATAAACTTGGTCATCTTCTTAGCAGTGATGTTGGTGTAAGATTCGGCTTCCACCCATTTTGAAAAGTAGTCAACTACTACTATAATGAATCGATGTCCATTAATCGAGTTTGGCCGAATCTCGCCAATAATATCGATGCCCCACGCTGAGAATGGCCAAGTAGTAGATAAGCTATGGAGTTCGGATGGGGGTAGATGACTGATATCACCGTAAATCTGGCACTCATGGCACTTTCGTACTTCTGATATGCAGTCTGTGACCATTGTTATCCAATAGTATCCCTAGTGTTGTATTTTCTTAACCAGTGTTATTCCATTCATGTGTGGACCATAATCCCCCGCATGCATTTGTGTCATTATCAACAGTGCCTCCTATTTTGTGAGACATCTCAACATCATTCCTTCTGATGTTCATTTAAACAGGTCCCCTTCTACTAGAAAAAACTGAGTCACTAACCGCTGTAATGAAGTTCTTTCAGAATCTGTTACGCCTTCTGGGTATATCCCAGTCTGTAAAACTTTGACGATGTCGAAGGACCAATTCCCGATAGCTTGTTGATCCTCTATTTCCACTAGGTGACAATAGAAGGGTTCTTTGGCCGTTTGTAGTATAACAGGCTTGATTGACTGAGTTCTAGGGCCTTCCCACATTGATGCTATTGTAGCAAGAGTATCTGCCATTTGGTTTTCTTCCCTGGGTATGTGTTTGAAGATGCATTTTTGAAAATTTTTGTGAGATTTTCCATACTACTTCCACATAAGGATGGAGTGATTCTTTATCTTATTTCTCAGTCGCCAGTGACTTGTTTAATAACCTGAGCTGATTCTCCAACCACCGATACTTCTTTTGCCCGTGCCTTTCGAAGTGCCTCTAACCCAAACAGGCAGGCCTCATATTCTACCCCGTTATTTGTTACTGGGAATTCCAATCATTTAGAAAGGGGTATAACTTAGTTTTGCGGTGTTACTAATACAACATCTAGGCAGGCTCCGTTTCTATTCATCGCGCCGTCGAAGAACATTTTCCATTCTGCACCTACGTCCTATATCAATGCTAGTTGCTCATCTGGAAATTCTAGATTTTCAACATAATCGGAGTCCAAGGGTTGATTTGCCAAAAATTCAGCGACTGCTCTTCCCTTAATGACTTTTTTGGTCACGTATTCGATGTCGAATTCAGATAACAGCAATAACCACCGTGAAAGTTTTCCAGCTAGTGTTGGCGACTAGCACAAGTACTTCATCGGATCTATCATTGTGATGGCTTGTATATGGTAAGATTGGAAGTAATATCGTAGTTTCTTTGTCAACCAAACCATCATTGTGAAGATTTTCTCTACTAATATGTAGCATGACTCATACTCGAATAATCTTTTGCTCAAGTAGTAAACTGCATGTTCACTTTTGTCTTCATGCTCTTGCACCAGCATGGCTCCAACTAATGATTCCTCAATTGCTAGATATAGGATCAAGGGTTTTCTTGGTTCTGGTGGGTGGAGGATGGGTGGGCTTAACAGGTATTGTTTGATTTTGTCAAATGCTACCTGGCACTGGTCGTTCCAAACCACTAGTTGGTCCTTTCGTAGTAATTTGAAGATTGGCTCGCAGATGGTAGTGAGTCTGGCGATGAATCTGCTTATATACTATAGAGATCCCAGGAAAGATCAAACTTCTTTCTCAATTTTCGGCACATGCATGTCCCTAATGGCTTTGCTTTTATCATGATCCATCTCAATTCTTTTTTGGCTGACTATATGCTCCAGGAGTTTCCCTGATGTAACCCTAAATATGCACTTTTTCGAGTTCAAGCGGAGATTGTATTTCTCAATTCTGGTGAGAAAGTTATCTAGGATAGCTGGATGTTCCTCCCTGGTGTTGGACTTCATTAGCATGTCATCCACATAAACTTCCACCTCCTTGTTGATCACATCATGCATGAGGGTTGTAACTACTTGCTGCTATGTTGCGCTAGCATTTTTCAAACCAAACGGCATTACCTTGTAGCAGTATACGCCCCATTCAGTGATGAATGTTGTCTTGATCTGGTTCTTTATTGCCATTAGTATCTGGTTATAGCCTGGGAAGCCATCCATGAAGGAATACATAGCTACCCTTGCTGTGCTGTCAACTAGTACATCGATGTGGGGTAGGGGGAAATCATCTTTTGGGGAGGCTTTGTTCATATCCCTGAAATCCATGCAAACTCTGACCTTGCCATCCTTCTTTGCTAATGGGACAATTTTGGCTAGCCACGTCGGGTATTCAACCACTTCTAAGAATTTAGCTTCAATCTGCTTCGCAAGTTCAGCCTTAACCTTTTCTACCCATTCAGGCCTTAAGAGACGCAGCTTCTATTTTACTAGCTTGATCCGAGGGTCGGTTAGGATGTGATGTTCCGTGATCTGTCTATCCACTCTAGGCATGTTTTCATACGACCAAGAAAATGATGCCATGTGTCGTTTAAGTACATTTATGATCTCTCTTTTTCTTTAGGAGTCAAATCATTGGAAATTATCACCATTTTTGGTGACTCATTTATACCTAAGTTAATTTTGTTTAATGATGTGTCATGAATGTTAAAGACGTTATGTGTATGATCATATGAATGCATGGTGCCATCAAGCAAAACATTAAACAAGTAAGCAAAATTATCGCACTTCATTGAATGAGCCTCGTAGGTAAAATTGTCAAAGACATCAGAAATATTCATTATTACATCATCAATTTCCTCCTCCACAAGCGGAGGGGCTTTAGTTGTTGCAGTAGCAGGTGTGTCAGTGGTAGACTCTGCCTCGAGAGTGGTTTGTACCAGCTTTTCAGTGAGGAGCTTGATAGTGCATGGTAGATCTTGGTCTCGTGCATCACCTTTCTTCATCAGCTCGTTAACAGCCTTGGTGAAAGCTGCCATTGCAACTTCCAGTATTCCACCTCTTTCATATTCCCAACCGAAGTCGCCACTATGAGCGGGTGACACGGAGCGGTGGGCCGAGAGCGCACAGTTTCATAGGCGCGGTCCACCTGGGTGTTTGTAAAAAAGGTGCACCGGGTTATGGACCCAGGAAAAAGGTTGAAAGAGAAAAAGGTGAAAATGTTTTAGATCGGTTTGAACCCGAATCCGCCATCTCTTAGTGTGGAGTTGCCACCTGGATTAGCTCTTTCTAGGAATTAGAGTCCAGTGAGGCTTAACGTCCGGGGGATGGCCCACTAAGACATAGAGATTCGGGTTTGGGATAAGTTGCTTATTTCTCATTAGATCACATTATATTACATCTATAGAAAACCGCATTCTCTTAATTGTGCATATTCACACTTAGGTTGTTTTTGATTTTAAATGTATGATTCACGTATGGTAAAATAAACCATTCACAAAATGAAATAATAAACCATCCACAAAGTGGTAAATAAGTGCGGAAAATAAACGCGAAAAATAAAAATTACAAGGCTTCCAAAAATCGGGGAAGCAACCGCCCGCTAACTTATTAATTACATTTCCCAAAAATTGAAATTGCGATACTCGAAGGCAAATTAAAATCCTAAACATAAATCTAATCCTAATCTACCTGCATCCACAAAGGTTAGCATAGGGGATATCATGTATGTTTGATTTAGAATTTAACGAAGGCCCATGTGGCCTAAAAATGAAAATCAATCGCGATAATGTGTTTGTTATTTTAAATAAAACAATTCATTTAATTAACACGTTGGTTGCTCATTTTAATTAATGAAATTGCTCGCATGGTAAATTGGTGAGGGCTGTTATCCGAGAATATATTTTATTCCCTTCGTGGGGGTGTTCTAGCATATATCTTCTTTTAATAAAGAAAAATAAATGAAGAAGAATTACAACAATTGAAATAAAATAAAATGATAAAAATCCTAGGTTCACAGATAAAATCAGAAGAAGAAGAAGAAGATTGAAAGCACGGGAATTGTAGTTCTAGTAACTCAGAGGCTTACCCTTATGGAATGAATCCACTTCGACGATATCCGACTGGCCGTTGAAAATCCTCCTCGTCCTTTAAGTTTTGGTAAAAAAAAATTATGTTGGAAGTCCAAAAAAAGTTTGTCTCGTTCTTGGAAATTAAAGTTGTTCTAAAGCTACATTTTATCTGATGTATTTATAAGAAAAATCTCAAAAATCTAAAAAATGAAAGTTTTTTTCGACAAGGGGTCTCGTCGAAAAAGAAAAGTTCGGCGAGGGTTGCCTCGCTGAACCCTTTTGGCGAGGTTCGCCTCGCCCACCTTTCGCGATGCAGGCCCCCGGATCTAGCTTTTCGCCTTGTTTTATGTATTTTTTGTATTTTATATTATTTATTTTTTTTTTATTATTTTTTAATTAATTAATTTCTGAATAAAATTAAATAATTATTAAAAACATTCTTTTGAATATAGAGACAAGCAGGATTCCCATTCGGATGTATTAGGATACTAAAAAATTGTGTGATTCAAGGATAAAATCTCAAAAAAGCCATCATCATCGAACGCACGAGCTGGTACAAAATCTCGTGCTCACATTCGTGAGCACGTTTAGTGTTCACGGAGGCTTGCCCATGGCCCTTGTGAGATTTCTCGCAAGGCTCACTCTCAGTATTCTGGTTCGATTTACACCTATTCCCCTTCTTTCTTGGTATATTGGTCTGACCAAAATTGGTCCATCCGAAATGAGTTTCACTCTCCCTTTTATTCTCGGTATAGACCCCATCTAGAAGCTTTTTATCAATCTAGTGTAGGCCCAATGTGTGACCTCATAGGATCTCGAAGTATAGAGTCGTTAGAGGTTAACCTAAACTTGACTTCCCATCTGGGAACCTTTAGACTAAGTTTTCCAGACCGATATAGAACCCGATAGCTCTAGATGATCAAATAGGCTTTATAAGGGGTATGACCCCTCAGTACTCGGAATGTCAAATGCCTGTAAATTGATTTAGTTATGCAATAGTAACTAGTACAATACACTCTTTCCATCAGGTTCATGTTCATCTAGTTTATTAAGCTCAGATTAAGTGTCAGCACATGTTATAGCTGTAACTATCCTGGAATTAGATTTGTTCATGAAGAACACCACTCGTCTTTATGTATTGAGATTGACTAGCAACCCATTCTATCAATCTCATACTTTGATTAGAGATTTATAGGTGTGTCACTTCAACAAGAGGTACAACTCTTATTATATCACTATATCAGGAGTGATGGATCTAATCTTAACTATCTGTCTTACCAACAAATGATAAAAAACATACTCGTAATCACCCGTATCATCTTGATCACCAAGGTATGAATAAGTATGACCCAAAATATAATAACTCCTACACAAGGTAACCAATATCTCAGGTATGAGGATAATTGTACTACTACTACAATAAGAGATGACACCAACATATGGATATAGTTATTTTCGAGTGTCTTTTTTATAGTGATCTCCAATGTATTATCCAAAAACATTTATGTGTTAACATAAGGTACCACCTTTAGCTCATGAGATCGGTTACTTGAATCAAATCCAAGGAGTAAGCCTACAAATGCTAATTTGTCTGTTCATTGATGTCCAGTCTCTATGAAACTATGACTAGGGATATTCAGATTTTTTCATAGTAACACATGTGTCCAATTCTCACTCTACATAGCTCCCACCATGTTCTCATGCTTTCATGCTATGAAATAGTAATAGACACTTTGTCTTATTATATCAACGAATATATACACATACTTAATAGCATATATATAATACAAGCGAGATGCATAATTTATAAACAATCATTGATATATAACAAAGGTGCCTTATTATTGATAAATAATAATCTGAAACGTTTTGTACATTAGTGATTAATAAAGATATATCACCCTAATTTTCTCTAGGGCATGCATCATATCTAAAAGTCTTGTCATAGAGGTCGTCCTAGTTTGGAGGCTTTTGCTAAGGGAGTGTTGTCCGATTGTTCTAAGGAATTACCACACCATATCAAATGAAGGCATGTATCAACTAGTAACGCTCTAATCTTAAAAGATAGGTTTTTAATAGTTTTATAAACCTATATATTGGTTCATAAACGGGCTCCTAACAATAGCAGAGGGGGGGGGGTGAATGCTTAAACTTGGTTACTTTTAGGTTTTTAAAGATATTCACCAAGTTTAGTTTTTATATGCATGTTGTGTATGCGTGCTGAGTGCGATATAAAAACTTATAAACTGCTCAGCTATGCTGGCATAATTTATCTTCAATCTTTAGCTGAGTAAGACTACTCAACATAGATCGGATAACAAGCAAAAGATGAATGAGAGAAAGAGATGGATGAGCTGATCACTGCTAAAGCTTAAAGCTTAATTATAGAATGTCAACACCTGAGATTTATCTTGGTTTGGCCCCTAGCCTACCTCTAGTCATCGGATACCATCTTCGAGCTTTAATCCACTAGTGAGTCATTCCTTTAATAGGTAGAGAAGCCTTTATAACGGGTAGACACAATTACAGAAAGTACCCTCCTTTCTAACTACCGCTCTACTCAATTTGGGTACCCTTCCCAAACTAACACTCAGATTAAGTAAGAATGAGAACTGGATTCAACTTATAGAAACTTTGAATCCTTATAATCTAAATCTAATTAATTTCTCTCTATTACAAATAGATATGACTTTGTTGTTTACTGATTGCTTGAGATGGAATTTCATTGAAAGCTAGAGTAATTTGCGCAGCAAATTAGATATTAAGAAATTCGAGGTGATTCACCAAGTTTGAACGTCTACTCTAGTCTTGTATTTATAATTTGAAGCTCTGTGAAGTAACCATTGCAAACTTTACGAGCTTGCTGATCTTCAATTTCTCATCTCTTCTAATCTTACGAATCTTCTCGTTGGAGATAGATTCTAGGACATTTAGAGATAGAAATTTAAATGTTGAGGCATGATAAAATTCCATTGATAGAATCTCATTTATCTTCAATCAATCTGGTTCTAAGAGAGACATGTTAGAATGTAACATGGAATCTTCCAATTAGTTAACCTTGCTGACATTGACAGAATAACTCGGAGACACTTGAGACGCGATGCATGACAGAGAATTCCTTTTACTTGGACTGTAGTGAGGAATCCCCAACATTTCGTACTGAAACATTTTGGCATCATGAGGACCATTGGAATCTTCATTAATTTCAGTACCTTTTATCCTGAAAAGCAATTAAGGAATATTCCATTCCTTTACAGACATTGTTAGTAGCGCATGTGTTATAAAGTCTCTACGTGTCAAATAAGGTGCTTTTAATTAATTAAAAGTAGGACTCAGCACGAGCTGAGTGAAATAATTCTAAACTATGTAGTACTCATTATAGACTCAGCTTTTCCTACTCTAAGTTATAACTTAATTAATCATCCATCAAAATCAAGTTGTTCTCCCTTGAATAAACTCAAGTTAGCTTTGTTAATTAAGAGTCTACTTAGTACTCAATTAATTTCACTATCCTAGATAGTTTGCTATTTCCAAAACAACTCAGTACTATAAAGTACTATTAACTTGGGCTCTACAATATCCCCCACTTTAAAAAGATAGTAAACTATGTAGTAAAAGAAGTTAATTGAATAAATAGTTCAGAGATTACAAAACACTTGAAAGTAGTGTAAAACTCCCTTGTGTTGAGTAAACTTCCCTTAGTCAGCTTGAGCTCCCCCATACTGATTGAGTCTTCTACAAGCGGCTCAGCTCTTCCATACTTGGAGGATTTCATCTTTAATTTGGGACATCATTTTACTTCAGCTTATCTTCAAAGGTTTGGTCACTTGTATGTTTGATAAGTGTATAATTACACTTATTATCATAATAATTTTATACAATAATCACTATAGTTTGAATCATTTTTATACTTCATATAAAAGATTTCACGTGGTATGTAGTTGTTTTTTATGCAAATGCAGATACTAGGTAAATCTTGGGAGTAAAATGATCAAAAGTGGAATTCTATGAAAATAGAGTGAAAAA
>CATIWQ010796010.1:0-39765 GCA_949673415.1 Euphorbia schlechtendalii
AGTGACATCAATTAATTTATCTTAATAATGATAACTTTTTTGGTGGAACAGAGTTCGGACAAGACATGTCAACACATTTACAAAGTTAATGTACCTATCAAAAATTAATTGAACAATTAATTTTGACAAATACGAAATTCACTCCAATTTAATTGTCATTAACTTTGTGCTCATAATAAATTGAATAGAAATAATTTTTTGGTCCTTCATTTATCCAATATCTCTTGTCTAGGAGTGTAGCACCTTATGCATTTGACTGTGTTTGGTATTGCTTTACCAGGTTACTTTTTCAAAAAACTCAATTTTCAAACTTTTCCAGGCTGCTATCCCGGAAAGTTTTGAAAATAAATAACAAACAGTTCCTAATTATTTAGTATTAAGAGTCAAAATTTTTTATCCAATGTCAAAATATGTTATTCTATTAAAAGTTTGTACGTAGAACTTTTCATCTGATAACAATATCAAACAGACCCCAAAGACAACTTGATACACTCATTTTTAAGTAGGGAAAAATTTAAAAACAGGGCCGCATGTCATCTCATGAAAGGACTAAATATGTTTAATTGCAATAGATTACTCATCAACACATGAGGAACAAAGACCACATTTTAGATAGTCAATAGTAACAAAGGGTGCAGAACTGAAAGATTGGTAAAGTAACCAAATATTTAGCGCCTAATGAACATGGACTCCTATTTTGAGAAAAGAAGTGCAAAAAGGGCCTGTTCTTAAAGGAAGAATAATGAGTTAGACTTAATGGTCCAAATATAAATCAGAGCTAAAAAAGCAAAATCTTGAGTATACTTGGGTAGTTTGTTACGTTTCATATTCAACAACAAGAAAGCTTTCACATCGAAGAAGTATGCATCAAATAAATAAAAGTTAGCTTGTTAAGATTGAAAGATATACAGCGTATGTCAGTTTGAGATTGCTTTCTTAAAAATTTCTAAAAAGATTTTCTTAAACAAATTTCCATGGGACAACCACTCTTAGACCTGAGAAAGCAATTCAAAACCGGCCCTTTACCTCCTAAAGATCAGACATTTTTGCTACACTAGTTGTAGCCCTGTCTTCCTTTTTCATGATTTTCTTTCGCTTCCTCTCGGATTGGGGCTCTTTTGTCTTCAGATCATTGGCGAAGGATCTCATAGAGGCAGCCAGATGCTCATTCCTATGAGCTGAAACCAAAGAAAATGTGTCTTTATCCTGTGAAATTCTGGAATACTATGTGCTCACTAAACACAACGAGCGTGTCTTATTTGTTTTACATATGATTCATGAAAATTTGTTAAATTATATTCAACAAACGGATTCCCAATGGTATCCCACACTCACCATGTTAAAGAACCGAGGCTTTCTCTCTTTTGTCCATTTTAACTTCAAGATTCAACTCGAATCACAAAATGAGGAAAAGGATTGGTTTTGCTTCAATGAGGAATGTGCATTTCTTAACAACTCTTTCAGTTATTCTTATTATTGTCATAATCATAGCTAATCTAAAAGAACGTTGAAGAGAGAACAAGGAACAATGTATGATGGCTGGAATCAGTGAAATTTGAGAAAAGGGAAAAACAATGTCGTGAAATCTTTGCAAGATATTGATATATCATATATGATAAAGAAATTTACAGTTCAGAAATTTTACCAGAAAGTATGACATCTTCCATTGACACAGTTTTGCGGCCAGCATGCTGTGCAAACAGCTCAACGTCCTTTGCCAAATGCTCTGGTTTTCAAAACAGTCAACTCTATAAAACAATGATAATACAAATGCAAACTCATATCCTACAAACCTATAAAGAAACTTACCCATCTTCAAAATTCAAATGCGTAATCAGAACGAAACCTTATAATAACTAACAATTTGCAATACATGTCACTCCTGATTTATTATTAACTCATGCAAGGTCTATCATTTATTTTCTTCGTAAAATTAGAAAGTTGCATTTGCTCTATTGTCCAAAAAATAACGGATGTCGTTATAAATCAATGTAAAATCCAAAATATCCGAAGAATTTATGATTCGGGCTATAAAATGAACAATGATGGAAGCAAAATTAAGAAAATGATAAGTAGTTTGGATCGAGAAATCGAGATTTTACCTGCATATCTGAAGGCCAAATCAGCAACGCAAGCGATTAGGGGTTCGGATATTTCCATTCCATTATTCTTTGCTGTTCGTCATGAAACCTTGTCAGCAATAGAAATTGTAAATAAAAACGAAAGCCGCGGCAACGCTTAGAAAAACTGAATTTTTTTTCTGAAATTAACTGAACCTTCGGTTTCCGCGATAGAGATGGTGGAGAGTCTGAATCGGTCTCGAAGCAGATCGGCCATTGAATCGTCTTCTTCTCTGTCGATATCGCTGCCATGACCTCCTTGCATTTTGATCTAGGGTTTTTTAATCCTCTGACCATATATATCTTACGAGAAAATAGTGCGCGGGAAGCGGAATAGTTGTCGGTGTTTGCTATGGAACGCGGGAACCTTGCGTCGTTTTTATCAAGGTACCTTTGAATTTTGGAGTTGGTTTGGAAAGTCCCAAATTTTAAATTATTTTAGAAGTAAAATCCTTGAACTTTAATTCAAATTTGACAAAGAAATTACTTGTAATATTCAGATTCAAGTCTCCTAGAACTTGTTTAACTACTTAAACAAAATCTTAATGAAGCTCATAAGAATTTTCATTTAGCTAAGTGTAAATGCTAGAAATCAATATTCGATCATTTTCCCCAAAAATTACATGTTTAGAAATTAATTCAATCTAAAATTTGCAAAAGTAATTAAGTTTAAAAGTAGAGACGGAGATTGTATACTAGAACTCATATTAATTTGCTCCATTTTTACTATTTTGGATATAATTTTGAAATGAACAAATGGACATAGTGTGATCAATTGATAGGGTCTATGAGCTTGTTTTCTGAAGTTAAAGTTTGAAATTCCTATCTCATGTATCAAAAGTTGCTAATGGATGCTTCGCCTTGTGTGGTGGCATTCCCAGTTCTGTATAGAATTGAAAAGAGTTCTGAATATTCAAGAAACTCAATTTTTTGCAGAAATTTGAATTAAAAGATAGCTTGAGGACACTCAATATGCAATATGTTCTCGCCTAGGGGATGAGACTTTAGATCAGTGCTTTTGGCAGTTTTGCACTTAATCAAATGGGACAGGATGAGCAACAGCCACTTCACCACAATACTTGTGAGGTTTGCAGAATCTTTCATTTTACTGTCTAAAGTCTAAGATGCTTAAAGAAAGCTTAATTAGCTTTATGATACATTAATTTTCCAGACAGCAAACCCAAGGCACATAATAGTTCAGCTTTGGCATACTGACACTACATTAGTTACTTAAAAGGCACAATAATCCGTTTGGAAACACACAAGATTACGAATAACCGCATTCGATAGATAAATTAAAACTCAAGCCTGATTTGCGAGATGCAATGGAAATACCATCAAAGCACGAAAGAGTTGACAGTGCCAGCAGATTAACCGATCAAAGTGAGGAACGACACTAGGCAAAATAAGAATCAATGGCTTCCATGAACTAGATGTTAAAACTTATCACATGAGCTTTCAACAGCTATCCAAAGCAATGCCAAACTGGCCGTAAATCCTCAGTTCTACATGGTTGTACAATTGACTCAAATAAATCCAGTTCAATTGCTAACGAGTTCAAGAGAAAGGACTAAGCAGGATGAGAGTAACACAATGGCTAAAAGATGAGTTAGATGTCATATGAAAGGCAGTATTTTGTATTATACATAAAAATACATGATTCTTCTCAAATGATTATGGAAACTATCAGACTTCACAGCAAAACGATTGAGTATGCAGAAAATGAAGCCTAACCTCTGTAAAAACTTAAGCAGGAACAGCTTCAACAAGCCTTGAGAAGTAGAATTGGGTAGTTACAATGCCTTTATTTCTTATCTTCCACCCAACCTTCTTCAATGCTCTCTCTACATCAGCTTCTGCGTGTAAATATGCTCTTGTTGCCTTTGATGGGCCTGGAAACAACTCTCCTATCCTCTTCAATGCATCGTAGTAAAATGTTTTCGGTGCAAAACTCAAAATCAATCGCTTCTCCGCCAATGATGCAAGATGAGCAATCATTCCATCTGCTTTACTCTGCGGGTAATGTATCAATACATCCAAGCACACCACTGTATCGTATTTCCCATCTAAGCTCTCCAAATCTTTCACTTCAAATTTCGGCAGTACGGCTGCTTCAAGCTGCTCTTTCGCCTGCAACAGAATTGGAGATTATGCAACAGAATCCCTAATAACTGGGGATTCTTACAACACACGAGGAAAATAATTGACTACTCACTTGATTCTCGGCCTCTGCGACCATAGCAGCTGAGATATCGCTGGCGGAAACAATGGCGCCTTCTTTGGCCAAGGGAATTGCGAGAAGTCCAGTCCCGCAACCGGCGTCGCAAACGGTGACGCCTTCCAGTGAACCTTCGTCTTTCAACATTTTCATCACATTCTCCACCGTCTTGGAGTGGCCAAGCCTAATGTCTAGCTGTACTCGATTCACATCATCCGTATCTCCGTAGATCTTCCTCCACCGCTGAAATCCTGAATTGTTGAAGTATTCTCTCACTACTTCCTTGTCGCCGCCCCCAACCTCCTCTGCCTGAAGCTTCCGCCGACGCTCGGGGTCAGTAAGTGACAGAGCGGCGGCTAAAGCAGCCACGGAGCCTCCACCGATTACAGCGAGAGTCGTGCTGTCGAGTGAAAGGTCAACGGCGGAAGCAGTAGTGAGCGGCGGAATTGCAGCTACAGTTACAGTTCCGGCGGTTTTTGGCTTGGAAGAAAGCGGACTTAATCTGGAACAATTAGTGCCAAAGCTAGACGGAGCGAACAGGGACGATGTATACGCCATTGGAATAACTGTCTCACCGGCCGGCGAGAAGATAGTGGAAACGGGGAAATGGAGTAGACGGATAATTGGCAACGTAACGTTTCGTTAGTTTTATCATCCTGTGCTGTGGATATTGGATAAGATGAGTTATCTTATCGCTCTTGATCCTCTGGGGTCCCACCTTGAGTTAATCTCCGGTTTATCAGACGATTAAACCCTCTAATCATTTAAAAAAAACCGTTAAAGTAGATTTAACTTCCCGTTTCCCGCGTTTTAGCACGGAAACTAACTCCCAAAGACTTTTTACCCCAGAAACCCTAGCTGGTTCGTCTAGTTTTCTTTAGAATGCAATATTTTCTTCTTTATTTTCCAGTATGGCTTCAAATCAAAATACATCGGCGGCAGAAAATCAACTACACTGTCTGTTCTGATCGTTTTTGGTTTGGAAGAAAGCAGAGTGAATCTCCGATTTTTGGCGCGGAATGTGGCGGGGTCGAATAGGGACGAGTCAACGTCTATGCCATTAGAGTAATTCACCAATTCTCTGTCCTGCCGGCGAGAGGTGGTTAGTTAATTCGTAAGTTTCCGATTCTTCTCAGGATTTGGGATAAGATGTGCAAAACCTTTCTCAATTTTCTTGGGTCCCACTTGCACCTTACGGCCATTAAATCAGACAAGTAAACTACCCTATCATTCTGAAACATATTTGTTGATTCCATTTATGGTGGGTGAAATGTTGTTTTCATATATAGAAGGTACTGATTATATATTTTGAAAAAGCTGATTAAGGGATAAACTGTGTATTCTTTAGAACTTGTGGCCAAAACTTTCAAATGTGGCTCTTTCTGTTTAGTAAATATGCAGACTAGACAAGGACATAAGGCCAATCAGTCAACTCATGCTCAATGTCAATAATTGGGCATATTCTGTTTAAAATGATCGTAGGCTGAAGCACTTGGCAGATGCTACCAAGGAAAAAGAAAACATTTCTTAAACTTTATTCTCATTTTGAACTGAGGGTGTTTACATAATACTAGCTGGTTATTTTGCTTTTCTTCTTTTCTTTTTTTTTTTATATATTTAATTATGTTATCTTTCTGTATTTATATGTAACAAACAATGAGGTCCAGACAAAGTAATCACATTATTGTGGGTCTTCTTTGATATTTTTCTTTAGGTCATGGTCCATTCTGTTGACTGTTGTTGTATTTAATTTGACTTACCAAGCTCATTTGATCCATTGCTCACTACCAAGTAACCATCAGAATGCTAATTCAAGGATCTTTCTTGATCATATTATTAAGCATTTTGTGTGTAGAATCAACCTATATTGCTTATAATACTACTTCACAAATTGTCGCTGGAAAGATCAATGTTCATTTGGTGCCTCACACTCATGATGATGTTGGATGGTTAAAGACTGTTGACCAGTACTATGTTGGATCTAACAATTCCATACAGGTTATTTTAAATTCTTCTTTCCAAAAATCTGAGAATCTTTTCATTATATAGTTTGTTCGGGCACTGATTTAGTTTATTGCTGTTGTACAGGGAGCTTGTGTGCAAAATATATTGGATTCCCTTGTGCCAGCATTGCTGGCTGATAAGAATCGGAAGTTTATTTATGTTGAGCAGGTTCCTATACCTTTTTATTTACCCAGTCATTTTCATAATAACCATAAAAAATGAACATGCTTTTATTTTTAGATGGCAAATAACTGATTTCATACAACAATTTTCGCTTAATGACAGGCATTTTTCCAGCGCTGGTGGAGGGAACAGAGCTCCCAAGTTCGAACTGCAGTAAAGAAGCTAGTCAAATCTGGTCAACTTGAGTTAATGTAGCAATATTCTCTGCTTTTCTTAACTGAGTAAATTGATTTGCATCGTACGAATGTTAATGCGCCTTTGATCTTATCAAAGTATATATTCTGTTTGTAACAAAAAAAAGAAGTATATATTCTGTTTACTTCCATGAAAGATTGATTTCATGAAGTTGTAACTGACCCATTCTGTTGTTTGATGTTGAACTTTCTGTTGCATTCCTATAAAAATTTGACAAATTTTGTCATTCAGGTGATAAATTTCCAACTTATATTTTCAGAAATGGGGGAATGTGCATGCATGATGAGGCTACCGTACATTATATTGATATGATTGATCAAACTACTCTAGGGCATCGATTTATCAAAGAAGAATTTAATCTGACACCGAGAATTGGTTGGCAAATTGATCCTTTTGGACATTCTGCGGTACAGGCTTACCTGTTAAGTGCAGAGGTACAGTTTATTTTCAATCTTGGTGCCAAACTGATCAATTGTATATAACTTTCATTTCATACAGTATATACTTCATTCAATCTGTTACTGGCTCAGGTTGGATTTGATGCTCTTTTCTTCGCACGTATTGACTATCAAGACAGGAGCAAAAGGAAAGACAAAAAAAGTCTTGAGGTTGTTTGGCGAGGTTCTAAAAGTCTAGGTTCATCTTCACAGGTGATTGTTTTTAAATTTTAATAAATCAACTTAAACAGTAGTGGTGAAAAGAAGATTATCTTGTTAAAGTTTACCTGTGGTTCCATTGAAAGCTTCAGTTATAGATTTGATTAGTCACAATGTTCTCTCACCATGTTACTTTCTTTTAGATATTTACGGGAGTATTCCCCAAAAATTATGAGCCTCCCAGTGATAATTTCTACTTTGAAGTTGATTCTGAGTCCCCCATTGTCCAGGTAAACTAGCTATCCAGATTCACTGCCATTGTAACTCATGAATTTTAAAACATGATTTTTTTTCTGTTGTCTTGAAGGATAACTTCAATTTGTTCGACTACAATGTTCCTGATCGTGTGAATGATTTTGTGTCTAATGCAATGGCTCAAGTAAGATCATGCGTTGATTTGCTAGTTTCTTTCTACTTATGTTCATATTGTTTGAGGTCAGCTTTAATTTATAATCATATGAAATACTTCTCTTGGAAAATAAATTTTCTTTTTTTCTGATGCCGTTCTATGAGGAAATTGGCTGTGAGGGATATTATAAAGAAAAGAGTAAAAGTCATTGGTGGCATATTAAAGCAGTTCTTACCTTATCTTTCCAGGCTAATATAACTCGGACAAATCATATCATGTGGACTATGGGAACAGATTTCCAGTACCAATATGCTCATACATGGTTCAAGAATATGGACAAATTTATTCACTATGTGAATCAAGTTAGTATCTTCAGATTAAAATTATCCATTAACTAGCTTCATAGCAGCTAAATGTTCATAATTTCCATATAATTGCAAACTAAGCATGAAGATATTATGATTCTTTAATTGAAAACGCAAATGGTGGTGAGTCATTATTGAGAAGTTTTCTAATTGTAATAGTTTTTTTATGGTTGATTAAGCTTTCTGTTAACAACCTCTCTTCCTTTCTGTTGCACGCACTTACATTATGCATATCGAATTCCTTTGGCACATTTATTTCTATATTCTAAGTATCATTTTTCTAATCCCCGTAATTTGCAATACTAACATAGACTGAATGCTTTCAGGATGGGCGTGTAAATGCCTTGTATTCAACACCATCAATTTATACTGATGCAAAATAT
This sequence comes from Euphorbia schlechtendalii, assembly GCA_949673415.1. Classification (NCBI taxonomy): domain Eukaryota; kingdom Viridiplantae; phylum Streptophyta; class Magnoliopsida; order Malpighiales; family Euphorbiaceae; genus Euphorbia; species Euphorbia schlechtendalii. The sequence goes on from CATIWQ010796010.1 coordinate 8,474, forward strand.
GCAGCTAAAAAATCCTGGCCACTGAAGACTGATGACTATTTTCCGTTAGTGCAAATTAGAATCACATTCAGTGTTGCTTGTCTATTCCTATTTTTTCTTCATGCAATTAAACTTTAACAGTTAAAAATGCCAGATATGCAGATGATGCAAATTCTTATTGGACTGGATACTTTACAAGTAGGCCTGCTATCAAAGGCTACGTTAGAACAATGAGTGGATACTATTTGGTAAGAATTTCGCAATTATTTTGACCAGAATCTGAGAAATTGGTGCTTATTTGACATTTGATAAAATACAATAGGCAGCAAGGCAGTTGGAGTTTTTCAGAGGAAGGGGTAAAGTTGGACCAAATACAGATTCTCTTGCTGATGCCTTAGCAGTTGCTCAGCACCATGATGCAGTGTCTGGCACATCGCAACAGCATGTGGCTGATGATTATGCAAAACTCTTGTCAATAGGATATAAGGAGGTTAATTTTCGCTTATCTGACATTCTTTTGGAATTACATGTCGTTGTTATTTAGTCCAAATATTTTAAATCTATTAGACCTGTTGCAGGCTGAGAAGGTAGTTGGAGCATCATTGTCTTGCTTAGCTAAGTCAAAATCAAAAAATGGCTGCACAAATATTACAAACATATTTCAACAGGCAATGAGTGAAACCTGCATAGTTTTTGTAATTTTCCGATTTAAGTATCTAACTGATGTACAAATTTTTCTTTTTGTATTCATTTCACTTTTTCAGTGTCCTCTGCTGAACATAACTTATTGTCCAGCATCAGAAGTTGATGTGTCAAATGGGAAAAGCTTGGTGAGGGGAACACAAATAACTTCTTTTACTTTTTTTGGTACTACAGAGCATCTTTTGATGGTTCTTTTCATGTAGGTCGTGCTTGTCTACAATTCTCTGGGGTGGAAAAGAGAGGGCGTGATAAGAATTCCAGTGAGTGCTTTTATTGTACTCAAATTTTATGGTCTTCATGTTCATGAATTCTTTCAGATTATCAGGGACTTGTATAGTTATATGCAATTGTTTGCAGATAATTTATGTCACTTAAAGTGAGAAGTTGATGCAGGTCATTGATGAAAATGTCAGCGTCAAGGATTCGAGTAGAAAAGAAATTGAATCACAGATTTTGCCTATTTCGGATGCATATATAAGCACAAGAAATTACCATTCCATGGCATATTTGGGTGTTTCCTCAAATGTCACCCCAAAGTACTGGTTGGCTTTTTCAGCATCTGTACCACCTCTTGGTTTCAGCACTTACACAATCTCCAGCTCAAAATTAACTCCTAAAGGTGCAGGTAAGGATAGCAATCCCCGCATTTGACATCGTTATATCGATTATATCAATTGTGAGAATAATATTTAACTACTATATTGACGGTAATGCATCTTGTGTGGAAATTTAGTATATTTTGGTGCTTATTTTCTTGATATGTTATGGCAACAGCAACTGTGTCTGAGGAACAGACAACATACATGACAGAAGTGACTCAGAACGATACAATTGCAATAGGTCCAGGGAATTTAAAGCTACTATATTCTGGAAAAGATGGAAAGCTTACTCAATATATAAATAGTAGACGCTCGGTATGTACCATTTTGGATATCTCACTTAGTTTTTCTCATATATCTAAAACTGGCTTATTGTTTTTTATGATTCACAGGAAACATCAGAACTGTTATTTTTTATCCGTATAATTATGTGCACTTAAATTCAAGATTTTATTCTAATATTTAAGGTCAAAATGTACATGGAGCAATCATTTAGCTATTATGCTGGAGATGATGGATACAAAGATCTCCAGGTTTTATTTTCCTTCCATCATATATACTTCACATCTCCTGACACAATTTTATGGTCCTTGTATTCTTCCCATACCTGAGGAAAGGCATATGAGTAACTATTTTATGAACTTGTTGAAGGCTTCTGGAGCATACATCTTTCGTCCAAATGGCTCATATCCCATTAATTCCAAAGGGGAGGTATATGGGATTCTTTCTTGTGTCTTTCCTAATATTCTGTGTCAAACAATCAACTGAAGGATTATATTATTCAGGTTGCTTTCACAGTTTTACGAGGACCTCTATTGGATGAAATACATCAGAGGATCAATTCATGGATATATCAGGTAGCTTGATTCATAGGATAGGATGAAATTTAGTTGTGATTTCTGCACTATATATAATGGAAAATACTGAATCATAAGTTTTTTGTTATTATTTCTACAAAGAAAAAAAAGTAAATGTCATGATGTTGAGAGGTTATGTTGCTGATTCTATATATGTTTTATCCTTCTTTGTAAAGATAACCAGAGTGTACAAAGAGAAAGAACATGCTGAAGTTGAGTTTGTTGTAAGTACTTAAAAATATGTTGTCATCTTAATGATTAGTGTCTTCTCAAAGTAATTGGTTAAAAATTCTATAATCCAGATCGGGCCAATACCAATTGATGATGGAATTGGCAAAGAAGTAGTTACAAAGCTCACAACAACTCTAAAAAACAACAAAAAATTCTATACAGATTCGAATGGACGCGACTTCATAAAAAGGGTATATTACTAACTTGATTTTCCATATCATTCATTGCTTGGAAATTCTTATTGAGTGGTTCATACCCATTGAAAATTACTGCTTTGCAGATTCGAGATTACCGAAAAGATTGGAACCTCCAAGTAAAACAACCTGTCGCGGGAAATTATTACCCTGTATGTTTTTTTCTCCACAATCGTTTCATATCAAAAACCATTATTACATTGTTAATATCTCAAGATAGTGATTTTTTCAATGTTAAAATATGTAGAATAAATACATAAATATGTGATTATAATAATAGAATGCTAGAAATAGACGGATTAGAATGTTGACGATGTCTTAACTTGTTACTTACCCTAGCAAAGAGAACAACATGTATATACTCGGAATATTGTATGTATAGATGATTTTTCTAAATTTAAACTAAGTTGCAAGGAATTTTCTAATTCATTCAGATAAATCTTGGAATCTATATGAAAGATGATACTTCAGAGGTCTCCATCTTAGTAGATCGATCAGTTGGTGGATCAAGTATCCTGGACGGGCAACTGGAACTAATGCTCCACAGGTTTATTCTTTCTTTATTGCTATTTTTGTTTTACTCCTTTTAATCAAATTAATTTTTATCTGCATGTTTTTTTGTTGATATTATGCACAAGCTTGGGTTTCTTAACTTTATATTTTTCCCAATAGGAGACTACTCAAGGATGATTCGAGAGGAGTGGGAGAAGCTCTGAATGAAACAGTTTGCATTCTTGATAAATGCATAGGGTTGACAGTAAGTACCTAGCACATGCTATATTATATATATTGTGTACTATTTTGTGATATTTAGCTTGATTCATTTATATATATACTCAGATTACAGGGAAGTACTATCTACGAGTAGATCCCGTTAGCGAGGGAGCTAAGTGGCGTCGGTCATATGGTCAAGAAATATATTCTCCCTTCCTCCTTGCATTTGCAGAGCAGGTGATTCAAAGATAAAGCATTTTTTTAATGTTGTTGCTTGTGCTTTATTAGTAACTCTTAAATGAACAAATGCTCTTTGACAGGATGGAGGTAACTGGTCAAACTCTCATGTAACAACCTTCTCTGCAATGGATCCATCCTATGTTTTGCCTGATAATGTTGCGATAATAACTCTTCAGGTATCTGTGTTATTTCATTTGATGGGTAAAGCTAGAGAAAAAAAATACAGGCAAATAAGTCGTTAGGTTGCAGAGTAAAATGTCTGCATTTACTTGGAAACATTAAATTTACATTCAATGCAAATATTAGTTTAATAATACACTGTTCCGAGTTAAAGTTTTGAAGGAACAATACCACAAAAGCAAGAATCACATTTTATTCTTTAGTTGGCTTAGTGTGTTTTTTAACATTTATGTTTTGAAGATGAATCATAGTGATGAAAAACATTGCCTTTGGCATCTTGAAGCTAAAAGGAGTTTACTTATGCTAATACTGTACAGGAATTGAATGACGGAAAGGTTCTGATCCGGCTGGCTCACTTGTACGAGGTTTGCATTTACTTTTTTTAACACTTGCTTAAAATCCAAAATTTTGTTCTTCTACTCAAATAGTTTGCAAGGATTTTTATTTAAATCCGCGATTCACGTTTGTTGGGTTCTGAACTTATGCTTGACCCTAGTTTAAGATTCTGGTTCTTAACCTTGGCCACTTTGCATCCTAAATCTTTTCCTTTGTTTTGATATTTTCAACTCCAAGACTGAAGAGGACAAGGATATGTCAGTAATGGCAAGTGTACAACTGAAAAGGGTGTTTGCATGCAAAAAGGTAGAGCCTAGGATAAATATATGATATGTTAATCATAGTGATAAATTGGCAGCCAGACCTAATGTTTCAATTTAATACTGTATGAATATCAGATACACAAAGTAAGAGAAACAAGTTTATCTGCAAACCAAGAAAGGGCGGAAATGCAGCGGAAGAGGCTAGTTTGGAAGGTTGAAGGCGCTGCCGATGACGAACATTCGGTTGTGAGGGGAGGACCAGTAGATCCAGTGGCACTGGTTGTTGAACTCGCTCCCATGGAAATCCGGACCTTCCTTTTAGACTTTGAATTTTGATTCAAAAATGGACTGAAGATCCTTAGGCGCATAACAATATAGACCGGGATCTTTGAGCATTGATCATTTGATTGTTAGAATACTAAATTGGAGGTTTTATCTGTGTTATGCTTGTAAGTTGTTTAGATCCTGTTGCATTGAATAAAGAAAAGCTCAGTTGCTTGTCTCATTTTTGTACTTTTGTAGTCATTTTCTCCCCTTCACTTGAAAATTATTTCAGAGAAATGAAAAGATAAATACATTGTAAAAGGTGAGTAGTGAAAATTAAGGATTATTTAAATTTGAGAAGTGGTAAAGTTGATTAATGTTTGAAAATTAATTTTACAATGTAAATGTCAACTACTAAAATTTAATATATAGTTGAGATTAGTTTAACATTATAACTTTACAGATTCTCAAATTTAGATAATCATAATCCGGAAATTAATGGATTGAAGAGCAAATTATAAAATTGTGGTTAACAAGAAAAAACAAAGAGATTATCATCGTATCGAATGAAGCGGGTAAAAGTAAAATTTAAAATAAAGAAGCACATTTCAATAAAAATTAAATTCTAGTTTGAGTCGGGTGTAGTGATATTCTTTCTATTTAGTGGGCAAATTTTTTAAAACAAATACTTCCTCCGGTTCTTAATATTAATCATTTTAAATTTTTCATCAAAACTATTAAGACATTTAATGCACCACTAAAATGATTAAGTTATATTTATTTCATGATAAAATATTCTCTCTTCTTAATTAACAATTTATGATTTAATTCACTTTTCTAATTAATACAAGGATAAACTAAAATAACTACAATAAATTATTAAATGTCTTATTAATATTAAAAAAATGACAAAGTGAAAGTAATCAAATTATAAAATTTAAAATAACTAGAGGGATTAATAACTACCCGTTAAGACAAATTTAAACTCAAATAATAACGCCACTGTTCCCCAGAAACACTAAATAAATGTTCAAAATCCGTCCCTCTCAATTTCCCATTCTCTATCTCTCTTTATAGCTTCTGTCTGATATCTTAACTTCTTGAGTGTGTTCCGTTGTAGCATTGATGGGGAAGGATAATGAATCAGCTGCCATGGATATTGACGCCTCAAAATCAGCCAATTCCGATATTCAATTAACGGTATTTCCTATTGATCTTGATCTGATTCTTAAGTTCTATCCGTATATGCAAAATTGAATTGGAATTGCTGATACTAATTAAGCGAGAACGTATGACTTTTCTGTGGAAAATATATCAGTATTGCAGCTCCTGTAGTCTGCGCAGATGCAGCATGGATTGAGGCATGGGGACTAAACTCGTTACCGGTTCGAACATTTTTCCTGTTCCACTACATTATTAGGATTTCCGTGCTGTAATTTTTTGTTACTAATTCGTGTAATTATATTTAATTGCAGGAGGTATTGTACTGCTCGGTTGAGGAGGTTGTGTAAATCACTCAAGTTTACTCATGGCCGAGGTAAATATACTCGTAGGGCCATAACTGAAACGACGGTGACTGAGGTAAGGTGATTGTTGTTAATTTTTAAAGCTTGTCTTTCATATTCTTGCTGATTCCCACTCTTCTGTTAAGTATTTCATCGTTTACTAATTATTTAGTATGAGAAAACCCAGTATATTTTGCTTCTTCTGTTCTGAGTTTATATCGGTTTGAAAATGATTGTAATTTATTTCATTTAAAATAAAAAAAAGTAGGTATCTGCATTTGTTTATTTATTTGGCGGAGAGAGCTTGGAGCCATAGAAAAACGACAAGTTCCAGATGGTCCAAATGCAAGGCAACATATCTATTTGATTGGGAGACTAAGAAGGCAGTGAAATGGGCTGATTTATTCATTCGGCTGTGTGCTGTGAAGGGAGATTCTAGAACATCTCTAGAAGCTGTGGTGTGCCTCTTCTTTAGCATTCAACTCAATGCAGCCTTGGCCTCTGATTTCTCTATTTCTATTGCTTTGCAACTTAGTCCAATGTGTTTGGTGGTGTTAGATCATCTGGAACTTCTAATCTCTGATTTTATTTCTGTAAAGAATCAAAGCCAACGTTATTGGTACTGTGCATTGCCAAACATCTCGATTCTACTTAATGTGCGAAGCTGTATATTATCATAACAATTTTTGTTCATAATGCACCATGATATCGTCATGTTTTCCGTGTGAGTTTGACAGCTGATAAAAAATTGATATAGAAATGAGCTGTGGTCCTCGGCTATGCACAAGGGCCCCTAATATGCGTATTCTCATTCATGCACATGAAAGTTAATCCTCTATAGATATGTCTCAGTTATGATTTTCCTTGGAAGATATGAGAATTCTGAGGCTTGTGTGAATTTAGGGCCAGAGTCAACTATTGTACTATGAGATATTATCATGAGTAATCCCTCTTCATTATTTAATTGATCATGTAACCACCATTTAGTTTCAAGTTTTGTTGCTTATCGCTTTTGCTGGATCAGCACTTCTTGTTTGGACTGTTACCATATCTTGGTCAAAATATGACGGGGTCTCCAACATGTAACTGTATAGGCATATGCTGCTTATATGAATGGTAATTTGTTGTTCGAACAAGACCGGAATTGGGACACTGCTTTGAAAAATTGCATAAGTGCTAGGTACACTCTTCTCTTCTCCAATATACAATCATTATTTACTATGGATTTACTGTATAATTTTTTGCCATTCATATATTTGTTGATGCTGATAGTTTTACCATTCCATGTGTTTTTACTTTTCTGTGGTAGCTATCCATCTTACATAGTCAGTATCTAACCTATGTGAAAAATGAATTTTTTCCTCTGGAACCATTATTAAAGTTCATGTGATGTTGGAACTGATTTTGAAGTTTCACTTTGTATTGATTTTTTGGTGTACCTTCTTGATTTGTTTGGATCTGTCCAAGCCTTCAATTCTGTTTTTCCAAATATGCATGTCATTGTCTACAATATTTGCAGGCTCATACTGTTCTCCCTTCTGTTAATTAAATTTAGTCATTGCGATAACTTGTGGTTAAATGTCACGTAGAGCAGTTTATGAAGAGCTCGGAAAATATGGAGACATGGAGAATCAACTTTTGTGCCACAAGCATGTTGAGGAGCTAGAACCCAGTATCTGTTACTGCCGACACTAAATTGGCGAGGCAGACATTCAAACTTCTAACCTTACAATTTGGTGAGACAGGTCCTCCATTGGACCTCTTTAAAGCTAAATTAGAGGTGAGGATGGTTTTTCGCTTTCCTTCTTTTTTATTTTTCAAAGCAGTTGGGCAAGCTGCTCCGGTTTTTTTTTTTTTTTGTTTGCTGTTTATTTGGAAATATTCAATTGCTTTAGAAAGATTAACAGACCATATTTGTCAAGTTCTGAACCCTACTATAATTGACTTCTATGCTTGACTCAGTGTGAACTAGATATCATCTATTATGTTTAATGGGCTACCTTGTTTGCAGGCTGTGATGGTAGAGGCTAGGTCACAGCAAGCAGAGTCCTTGACAGATTTTCATAGGTTTGGTCACAAATTTCCAATATCAAATGCAAAAACTCGGGTTGCCATTTTGAAAGGTTGGTAACTTTTGAGTATATGTGATACTGATGATCTGTAGGGCTGCCCTTATGACTAAAGAAGGCAAGAGTCCAGAGGAAAAAGAATTAAAAAGCATCCTTATGTTTTCTTTCCTACATTACATTAGATTATAAGCTTTATTTCAGTTCTTCAGTCATTAGATTCTCATAACAATGAACGTAGAAAAATGCTATTATAAGAATGGATATACATTTTTTAATTGGAAATTCAACAAAGCGAAGATCTCATTACTTAGCTAGTAATAGAGGATTCTGGTCTTTGTTGTACAATATGAGCACGAACATGTGACCTTTTTCCCCTTAATTATTTGTATTGTCATAAATCCTGATGCTTTGTATGTTGTCAATGCATTCTTCAGCTCAAGAATTAGAGAAGGATCTGCATGGTCCTGCAGCAGATTCAGTCCCAGCAGATAAAAAATTAGGAATCTTTGACAAGATTTTTACTGCGTATCATGAAGCTAGTAGCTGCATTCGTAGTGATCTGGTACAGTATTTATTTACTAGTATTATAAGAATTGTAGAGGCGTGCCTTATTGTTTTATTGTAACATCAAGTGAATATATATAAATGCGTTACGGCTTTTTTTGGACATGTAACTTTTGACATCCTGGATTTTCTAGGTCAGTGCTGCTGAAAGTGTCAAAGAAGACTTAAACAGCCTTGATAAAGCTGTTAATGCTATCCTTGGACAAAGGACTATTGAGCGTAACCAGTTGCTGGTTAGCATAGCAAAGAGTAAACTCACTAAACGCCGTGATGAGAAAAATGAGAAAGTCACCAAGCCTGAGGAGCTTGTTCGCCTTTATGATCTTTTATTGCAGGTTAAAAATGATATTCTCTCAATATTATATCTCAAGACTGTCCACACAACATTGTTCCTTTAGGGTGTGTTTGGAAACATATCTCTTAAGAAAATGAAAAGAATTGAATTGAATTTTCACTTAAGAGAATTCAATTGAATTGATTTCTCAAACAAATTCTTTTGTTTGGAAACTTCATTTATATTAAAGAATTCAATTGATTGTTAACTAATATATTTAACATTTCTTCTAATAATTTATACAAGTATTTTGACTCCTTCAACTAAAAACATATGAGAAGGTAAAATGGTGAAAATAATATTCAAATGCATAAATTTAATGAATTCCTTTGAAATCATGCGGCTTTTTGCATGATTTGAATTCTCTCAATATTTGTTTAGTTCCGAACAAGGGAATTTGACAAAGTGAATTCAATTGAATTGAATTCTTTCAAAATAGACATTCCCAAACACTCTTAAAGATTTGTTTCGATCTACTAATGTATTTGATTCCACTTCCCCTGTTTATGTAGCTAATCATTTTAACCACGTTACTCGTGACAGAATACTTCTGATCTTTCTGACTTAGTTAGTTCAGTAAAAGATACTAATGCTGAGGAAGTTGCATTTTTAGAAGACTGTGCACTTAAAAGTTTGGCTTTCCGAGCACAAAGGTTTGTTTTATAACTCCTAATTCCTTTCAATTGAATTGTTAGTAAGCTAAAAACATTTGATCCATATGTGGTTTGCTTGTAATTATATTCATTAAAGGACAGTGTGTTCTTTTCTAATCATTAATCATTGGAATTTAGTTTTCTCCAATTTGAACTTTTGCATTCTGGCTTCATTTAAATAGCTGCATATTTGTTATCTTTGATTTTTTTTAACTATTGTTATGGGGCTGCATAACAAAACTTCTGGTCAGCACTGTGCTTTGCCCTGGTGCTCCCATTTTCAGTTCCAGCTGTTCCTCATTTTCATTTGACAATTTCACCGTTTATCTTTTTCGTTGTTTGCTTGCAGGTGCTTCTTCCTTGCTAAGTCATACAGTTTAGCTGGGAAAAGGACTGAAGCATATGTGTTATATTGCCGCGCACGTTCTCTAGCTGAGAATGCCTTGCAGAAGCTTCAGTCTCTAAATGATAATGATGAGGTGATTTATAAAAAAATGAATATATAACCTTGATTTTTCATTAATCTTTTACTTGTGCCACCGGATTATTCTTTCTGTGTTGTAAATCCCTGTAGGAAACTGGCTTTAATAAATTATTAATGCTTCATGGGCCTAATATAAGTATATCATGTTGTTGATGTGAATTTGTTTCATGTACTAAGATTTATTTTTTTGCATTACAGTTAATAAAAAAAGATCTGAAGACTTTGTACAATGAGGCCAGAGCTAATAGTTGCATAGAGCACGCGTCAGGAATTATGGAGGCTGAGAAGGCTCCTGAAAACTTATCGAAAAAAGTTTCTGCAATATCATTAAACGGGAATGATAAGAAGGTGCAACCTGAAATCCGTTCATGTTTTTTCCTATAACTTAAACAATCATCAATAATCATTATACATAAACTTTCTTTTCTAGGCATGAATTACATTGTTAAGTAAATACTGAAATTCGATATGCCAGGTGGAGAAATTCTTATTGGAGAAACTCGATGCGTACGAGTCAGCAGTTGGAGATCACAATGTAAAAGCGACTCCTCGAATTGAAGTCTTCCCTCCAGCCTTCCAAGCAATACCTCGAGATCCAATCATATTGGACCTCGCCTATGATTATATCGAGTTCCCGTCTCTAGAACACAGAGTGAAGAAGGACAAGAAAGGTTTCTTAAGTCGGTTTTGGTAATATGGGTTTTACAACTAGGCTTTAGAACCAAAAGAACTGAAACAAAATTGAAACGTGACTAAAGTTTTGACCAGCTCTCTCCATGACTTGAATTCGTTGACCTTTCTTGAGATTTGCAAATTTTGTGTTATGTTGAAAATATCTATTGAACAGGTTTAAATCGGACATGAATATTTGGAGTTATTTTTTCTCTTTGTTTTCTAAGATATGCAGCTGTGCTTAAGAAAATTTACAACTTAACCTCACTGAAAAGGACTTGCTACTGATCCTTAACCTTCATAGTTTTTAAAGAAGTGGATTGGAATTGTTTGGCGAATTCTTTCACTTGATCTAAGAGAGAAAATTAAGCTTTTGAATTTTAGAGCATATCATTGAACTACTTATAAATGCACTTAAATTTTTTTCTTCTACAGGGCTCACGGAATAAGAATTTGGATGCAAAGCTTTGACTTATTAGTTTGTGGATGTTTCATAGATTTGGTTTTCCAATAACAATATTTTCATGCCCATTTATGTGCACGCAATAGAATGCAAGTTTTAATTCCGTGTTTAAGTAATGTAATCAATATGCATGTCTCTCCTAAGCAAGAAATGGCGAACTAACAATTCCATGCATATATAATTTTGAATGTTTATTAGATAAATTGATTATTAAGACCCAAGCTGTAAGGAGTAACTCATGATGTAGCTCGATTGATAAATTATTATATATTACCAAAGAAATATGGTTTCAGATCCTTCAGCAAAATTGTACTTCCATCACTAATGGTATCCGCCTCACTGGCCAACTAACCCGGGTTCTCATACCGCAGATATGTGATAAAGTGTGTGATCCTCTCAGCACATTTTGCTCCATACACATCCTGATAGTTCGGAACTGGGTTGATGTTTAAGGAATGAGTTTCGTCCAAATAAACCAAATTGGTATCCTATTACAATGTAGGTTCTCGTTCTATAGCACGAGCAAGCTTCGGGAGCTAATAGGTGGTTTGAATCTTGCTTGGGATGGGGTTTAGGACAGTGGTGGTTGAAGTTGATAGCAAGTTCGTAGTAGATGTTGATAAATCGGGGATAACTTGAATGAATCTTCAGTCGTGAATATCACTTTCAGATTGAAATTATTTCTGTGATTCTACCAAAATATTCAATCGGATAAAATCAGAATTTAAATAAAAACTTAGAATACAAAAATATTGTAATTTTTCCGAACCAAGAATTATGACCCATATCATGTATTTATAATAGTCCAAGAGACATGTCCAAAAAACACGAATTTTCGGGCAAAGAACATGTTCAAAAGATGTGAATTTTGAGATTTTTACACTGATATTTTTATACCAAAATAAAAAAGTTTCCTCCGGGCATACGAGTTGTCTTGGCGGGGACCCCCGAATTGTGCTGGAACTCGAACAAGCATGCACTCCGCAATCTCCCAACTTGTTCGATGAAATATGACGATCGCATTAATCAATCAATCAAATCCAATTACACTAAAATATAATAGTAGATACAGTGAATAAGGGCTTTGTGGCTGTGGGGAATAACTCATACAATAGCCTTGTTCGAGGTATCAAGGACTCGTCGAGTAGGGAGTGGGAAGTGATGATTGATCATGTTTATCGGTAAGGTATTAAATGTGCCTTCTCACAGAGCTTCGCTTCCGCTGGGATGCCACATCTTTGAATAACCCATTACGGGGATTTTATCTACACTTGTTGAAGATATATCAGGTGTCCAATTTCCTATACTTTGCCTCCTTGATTTAATGGTAAATGTAAAGTAATGATAACTTTATCCAAGACAGAGTCACCATAAAATTTGCATTCATTTTTCAGACCAATACAATGTATGGTCTCTATTGTTTCACCTTGAAGGTAATCTTTTTAAACTAGAGTTAAGTCATTAATTTCGATAATTTCATTATTAAAAATACTTAAACCAAAAATCCTTTTTAAGGAATTACAAAAATTCATGTCGCACGACATGATAATATCTTAATCCATTTTATTGGTATATTTTTTTAGAATTGAGGTGGCATTTTGTTAAATTTGTTAATCGTGAGATTTGAGCTTACAACCCCACACTTTTTAAATTTCTCGATGATGGTAGTCACTAAACCAAAACTTAAAATTTATTAGTATTTAAATATATTTTTCTATTATTTTTTATTTGTTTTTTACTCTGAAAGCTGAAAGTTGTGATTAAAAAATAGAGGCCGAAAAATCTGGCTTTTCTTTTTATATGAGTTAGGTTGGTGAAAATCACAAACGAAAGTTTGTATTTCTCAACTCACTTATAAGGAAAAAACTTAAAAAGAAATATTTGGTTACAATTACTCTAATTGAATTGTATATTTAGCGTTTCAATAAAAAAATTAAGAGAAATTCAGGTCTGCAATTAATTTTAAATATATTTCATTATATGGAGTAATTACCTAAACAAAAAATTATAATTATTATCCAGTGGTTAACTAATTCAATAAAATAAGGAATCGAAAAAGTTGCAGTCTAGAATTAAATAGTCATAATTGAACTGACTTAAAATGGGTCTAACTTCAATATAATTCTAAAACTATATAAAAATTATATTTTTTGGTAAATGCTCCTAAAACTATATGGAACGAAACAAATGCTATGGAAGCCAAATAAAAGAATAATGAGCAATACTAAAACCACTGTTAAATCTTTTGAAAGCTACGGACTACACCAATTACAAATTAACTAAATGTCCTCTAACTGTAATTTATAACGAGAACAAATTAACTTGATCTTAAGCAAAAATAAAATTAAAGGAAAATAGCATGATAACTCGAAAAGTATTTCAGTTTGGTTTGGCAAACAGAGCCTAGAAAAAAGGGCGGGTTGGAGGGTTGATTATATAAGCGACAGCCATGAAAGTTCGCAAGCACGAAAGAAAAGGAACCATGAAAAAATGGTAGTTTCTCTTCCTTTGATTGCGGATTTTGTTTTCAAAAGCTAAAGCACTAGCAACCAACATTTTAACCCTCCAAAAACAGTTATTCATTTTTTTTTTGGTTTTATGCAAAATCATTCTGTCTCTCGCTTTCTCGATCTTCTCTCGTCATTTCCTTCAGAATTTCTCGCTTCTAGCATCAATTTCAGATATGCATTTCGCTAAACTAGATGATTCGCCGATGTTTCGGCAACAGGTGATACCTCTTGTTTTATATTCCCGTTGAACATAAATGTTGAGTGCAATTTAAATCGTTTTTCATCAATATATCTACACTCAGTGTGCGATCTTTCCTTGATTTTTCTAATGTCGGCATTGTTGTGATTTATGACTTTTTGTTTTGGATTTTGAGCAGATACAGTGCTTGGAAGAAAATGCCGAGGCTTTGAGGGGGAGATGCCTAAAATTCATTAAAGGATGTAGAAAATACACGTATTCACTTTTTCATAGCCTTATACAAAATTCATTATCAATCTGTTTGTCAAAAGTATCTGTTCGTTTCAATTCTTTGCAACATAGAGTCTGAAAGGTCTTTATTGTATACTTGGTTCTCTTAAATTTTCAGTGAAGGGCTTGGAGAGGCGTATGATGGGGATATTAGTTTTGCAAGTGCGCTTGAAACTTTTGGAGGAGGTCATAATGATCCTATTTGTGTTGCCTTTGGAGGTATATATTTCTTCGTTTTGGCTACTCCGATATTTTAGCTTTAGGAATTTTATTGCTTAATGTTTGATGGTACCTACTTGTTTAAGAAGACATGTTACTTTTTTTTTTTTTATACTTGTTTACCTGTTATTATCATTTCCAGTGCTGATCAATAGTGTAACTTCATCTACTAACTCTTTGGTTTAACATATAGTATTTCTCACAAAAAAGAGTACCGAGTTTCCCTGATTGGCTCATACGATAACAGCTTATTGACTAAGCTGGTAAAGGGTGGATTGCTCAGTTTTCTCATCCGTTTATGTACTTATCTTCTGTTTGTATGAACTCGATTGGGTTGTTTCCTTGTTATGTTTGTTAGGGTAAGTGATACATAGATAAGGCAACAGATACATTTTTGGGCTTAGGTTGATACTTTTCAGATTGTTTAAGATAGAGTAGCCCTTGCAAAGTTTACATTCTAAAAATTGGCTTTATTCTAATGCACACGTAGTTCCATTGCATGAATTGTTTAGATATATAGTATCTTCATCATCTTTATTCTCATTTTTTCATGAAGTTTCGTAGAACAACAATCTTGTTATGCTTGATAGAACATCTGTGTTTTTAGCTTTAGGCGAGGAACCAAATGGACAATTTTATAAATAATTTTCTGTTAAGTTCTGCTTATTTCTTACTTAGGCCCTGTTATGAGCAAATTTACGATTGCTTTGAGAGAAATCGGTACATACAAGGAAGTTCTAAGGACACAGGTTTTCATTTTTCCCATTTCTTTTTCCTGTGACACCTTATAATAAAACTTATTTCCTATAGCAATATACCTAACTGAATATCTCAGGTGGAGAACATTCTGAATGATAGGTTGACACAGTTTTCAAATGTTGACCTGCAAGACATCAAGGTATCATGTAATATTTGTAGAATAGATATGCTGATTCTACATATGTAGGGATATTGCCTTTTATTTTTTTCAATGCATTGTAATCTACAGATTTAAATTTGACTTCTACGCTTGAACTTCATTAATAAGTGCACAAATTCTTTTGGATATTTTATATCAAAGAAAATAATTTCTTTATATCTTGCATATATTAGCAATAGTGACAGAATTGATACTGGTGAAGCGGTTTGCATAACAAGATTTGCTAAACTCAGTTCATTCTTATTCCACAATACAGTTTCTTGATCAGAAGTTCACGGTTAAATTTGTGTTTAATGTTTGTATTCAGTATAAGAATTTGTTCATGTACATTCAATATTTTTTTAACTCTTTCACTACCTTTGATATATTTATACAAGTGTACACTCGGTGACAAAAAATATTGCATCGATGCAGGAAGCCAGAAAACGTTTTGATAAAGCTACCCTCATATATGATCAGGTTGTTCTTCGATCTCCTTTGTTCTATTGTATGATTCTAAGTATTGCCATCTTTTTTTTCAATTTCATTTTTCTTTCTGAACCTATCATTCAATCCGTCATTTGACGTTTTTCCCTTTAGAAATTCATGATTGTAAAACTTAATGATTTTCATGCACCAATTTTGGTGATTACCATTTAGAATGGAAATATAATTCATTCACTATTCAGAATCAAGGAGCATTTTGATTTTTGTGCAATAACTCCTAAAGGTTAACATCCATTTAAAAACATTTTAGAGATGATATAAACTACTTGAGCTTTCAAGTTGATTAGTTTCTTTGAAGTGATATGAGGCTCTTAGATTAATATATCCTACTTCTCTGTAGTATGAAAAGAGTGTTCAGTCCAAGCTAAGATCAGCCGGTGCACACTGTAATTTCAACGGGAAATGGTCATTTACATGCGAAATATATTAGATATATAAAAACAAATATTGGAACCTTGCCTGCAAGCATAAGCTTAGGTTGTGTGATTTCTTGAACATTGATTATTCCACTAAATCTTTTGACTTTTTGTAATCATAATGATGGTGTTTCTCTTTGTTCATGATGCTTCCTTTTCTCTTGCATCATTTGAGGTTTGTCAGGTACACGATATTGTATATTTGTATTTTATTATGGACTTAGTCCTCATTTTCTGGAGTTTCTGTAAACAATCTCATCTTGACTGTAATGTTTAATGTCAATGGCATGCTGTGTTTTCAGGCTCGAGATAAGTTTCTGTCATTGAGGAAGAGTACAAGGATTGATGTAACTGCTAGCATAGAAGAGGTATATTTTTTTGTAGCCTCTTTATGAACTCAAAGTGCTGTGTAGTTTGTTGCATTGAATAATAAAAGTTCATTATGCTAAATCACCAACTTGATTCTAATCAGTAGATATATTCCAGGAACTTTACAATGCAAGAATATCTTTTGAGCAATCTCGCTTTAACTTAGTAAGTTGATTCATCCAAGCATAGGAACCAGCCTGTAAAGAAGAACAATTTTGGTTTTAAACTTCTAGGATGTTTTTTTATCCAGGTGAGCGCGCTTTCTGTTGTTGAAGCCAAGAAAAGATTTGAGTTTCTAGAGGCTGTTAGTGGAACAATGGATGCTCACCTCCGATATTTTAAGCAGGTCTTCCTTCCTTTTTGATTACATGATGATCATTAACAATCATCATTAAGGTTTGACTACAAATTTTTTACTTCAAAATTCTTGATTCTTGCAGGGGTATGAGCTATTGCATCAAATGGAACCTTTTATTAACCAGGTATTTCACTTACCTCTGGTGTCAAGCAACTTTTGAGATAAATCATAAATAAACATCAAACTTCACACCGTATAAGAAGCATAAATTTTCTAGACAAATTATTAGCTATTATTTCCTGTACTGAGAATGTTCTATCAGTAAGATTATATAGAAAATCTGCGATATCTTCTCCTGGTAACACCTTAAAAATTCTTTTCTTCTTTGCTAGCCAACTATCTTTGGTTCAATGAAGGCATTTCCACATTGACCTCTTTGTTTCAGTTAAATTTTATAGTTTTTTAACAATACCCAAATGTTCCAAGTTCTATCTGAAACTAGTTTGTCGTAGCTTTAACATCTGACTTGTTAATCTCACTTGGTTGGAGTAATAACAATTTCAGGATATATTGTAGGTCTTGGCTTACGCACAACAATCAAGAGAGTGCTCCAACTATGAGCAGGCTTCTCTTTGTGAAAGGGTGCATGAGTACATGAGGCAGATTGATAGAGAAAGTAGGCCCTCCTTGAATGGTGGTGCTTCTCCTAAAGCAGAAGTTACGCGACCTTTTGCTAGGACTTCACATAAGGTGATAGAGGCAGTCATGCAATCTGCTGCAAAGGGAAAGGTATATGGAGTGAATCTGCAACATTTATTTCATCTTTAATGCACCTTATTTATCACCCGTTAAGACCATGTGTTATGCAGGTTCAAACTATTCGACAAGGATATTTATCAAAGCGCTCATCGAACTTGAGAGGTGACTGGAAAAGAAGGTTTTTTGTTCTCGATAGTCGCGGGATGCTGTATTATTATCGAAAACCATTTGGTTGGACAGCTGTAAGTTGCTAGTTATTCCTTCTTAATTTATCGCACCATATTCTCTTTACTAAAACTGACCCCTCTATTTCAGGCAGCTGCGAATCAGTCTTCAGCGCCGAGGAATGTATCCACAGAAAATGGCCCTGGATTGCTCAGTAGGTGGCTTTCTTCTCACTATCATGGATTGCATGATGAGAAATCCGTTGCACGTCACACTGTAAACTTGTTAACATCGACGATAAAGGTTGATGCAGATCAATCAGATTTAAGATTCTGCTTCCGAATTATTTCCCCGATGAAAGTCTACACTTTGCAGGTGCTTTTCCAAAAGTTAGTATTCATTGATGAGTATAAGACTAACAGTATGTAATGTTTTACTGCTTGCAATGCAGGCAGAGAATGCGGTGGACCAAATGGACTGGATTGATAAGATCACTGGAGTTATTACTTCATTATTGAGTTTCCAAACAACTGACAGAGTAAATATTACCAACCCTTCTTCATTACATATATCAGCACCTTCGAGTTTATCTTATCATTGATTTTACTATTCAATTTTGTGGCAGCGTCTTTCTACAGATCATCTCTCTGAGTTAGCTTCTCCTGATGATCAGACAGAGATTGACGAGTTCACATCCAATTCAATGACTCCTAGAAACCAATTTCTTTCATCTAGGAATTCACATCAGGAGGAATTTGGTATGAGATATGAAAAGCCAATGGATGCATTGAGAAGCGTTCCTGGGAATGACAAATGTGCTGATTGTGGGGCTCCTGAACCTGACTGGGCATCCTTGAACCTTGGAGTTCTCATATGCATTGAATGTTCTGGTGTTCACCGTAATCTCGGCGTTCATATATCAAAGGTAATTTATTATGCTTTTCCTCACATAACTTGATTAATAATCAGATGGATCCTCTTATATTTTTCTGTGAACGCGTGTTTGTTTCAGTCTTGTTTTATAGAAAAGTTGACCATTAAAGGTCTAAAGAAATGTTTGTTTGTTTGAAATATTAGCACTACTTTTTGAGAAAACTCAACCTTTTGACTGTAGTTCTACTTAAAGTTATATCAGCTATCAAGAAATGTTATTTCTTCTTACAAATGCATCCATTTGTGTATTATTAATAATACCTCAAGTATTCATTATTGTTAGTTAAAGTTGGCTGTTCTGTTTAAAAAATACGATTTCACATCAAACAATTTCACATCGTATAAATTAACTGTAATTCAAGTTTTTGTTTTTCTTGCCCTTCCCTTCTTGATTGTAATAGCGTCCGTAAGCAATGCAACTGACTTGGCAAATGAAATTGAGATAAACTGATAGATTTTCTTCTCTTTTGATTTCCTTTTCAACTGAAATGATCATTAACCTTGACGAAATCAGCCAGTGCTTTATTTTGTGTTGCATCTTAGGCTACTTTGTTTCACATGCCCTTTTCAGATTATATTCTATCAGTATCTCGTTCTACATAATATCCTTTGTTCCATGGTATTAAGATTATATAAGTTTGTGTCCAGGTAAGATCTCTGACACTAGATGTCAAAGTGTGGGAGCCATCTGTCTTAAACTTATTTCATTCGGTGGGAAACGTTTACGCAAACGCAGTTTGGGAAGAGCTGTTGCATTCCAAAGGTTCTTTTACTTCAGACGATAAGGCCAAGGGGTGAGTAATGTATCAATCAGCATCACTTCGCTCTCTTATTCTCTTGTACTATGCTACGGGTTGTTGGTACATTTCATAACATAGTTTTCCAAAGTGTGACAGACAAAAGCTTTTCCGTATAAGAAAGCCAACTTATCACGATCCTGTTTCCGTTAAGGAGCAGTTCATTCATGCAAAGGTACTATAACAAATAACTTACTTCACATATAATGGAATAAAGGATATCCATTGACTGGTTCCATTTTATTGCAGTATGCTGAAAAGATATTCATTCATAAAATAAAGGATGAAAAGTCCCTCCTTTTAGTGGCACAACAGATGTGGGAAAGTGTCCAAGCGAACGATAAGAAAGCAGTTTACCGCCATATTATCTGCTCCGGCGCGGATTTAAATACCATCACTGGCCAATCATCGTACAGTACGTGCCTATGTCTGACCTTTGTAATTTGTTAGGAACGAAAAGTAACACCTTGAACTTATGTCTGATTGCTTGCGTTGCAGGCAACTCACTAGATGAGCCAGCTGCAAGCCATGTGAAGTTCAACGAAAATGAAGATCGGCTCGTAAATGATTTTTCTATCAGTAGTTGTAGTATTCTACATCATGCCTGCTTATTCGCTGATATTGGCATGGTTGAGCTGCTCCTGCAATATGGTGCAAACATTAATGCTACTAATTCAAAAGGCCAAACGCCCCTTCACCAATGCATCATTAATAGACGCCCTGCAATTGCTAAGTTGCTGCTTACAAGGTATTTTCTCTGTTCCTCTTGGTTTTTTTACCTCAGAATTTACTCGTTGTCTCTCCCAGCTTTACATGTCATTTCATTAGATTTGATACTAGGCTAAAATGCATCAAGACCCCCTAAACTTGGCAACTATTGCCAAATGCCACCCTGGACTATCAAAAGTAAGTGAAATTACAATAGGGACCGGGTCCTTAGGACCCTTCTCCCGCATTAATAAAATGTGTCCCGAAAAGTATTAAAATGATATAAAGTAATAGCATAAAGTACTTTTCTGGGACACCCTTAATTCAAGCGGAAGAAGGTCCTAAGGACGCAGTCCCTGTTATATTTTTGCCCCAAAAGTGGCTCACTTGTCAGATTCCGGTAGGTTTGACTTTTCAAATATGCCATTTTTCTGATTTTTCCAAAAGAGCCCGAAGTTAACACGCGGAGTTGGAACTTTTAAAAGTCCAGGGTGACATCTCACCATCTCTTAGAGAAAATTATCTCTTGAATCTGGGAAATAAATGGGTGCTCATGAGTTATAGTTTTTCTTTATAATGCAGGGGAGCAGATCCACAAGCAGTTGACGGAGCTGGAAACACCGCACTGCAGTTATTGTCACAGTCGGCCCTCGAAGACAGTGAGCTTGTCATTCTTCTCACCAAGTAAAACCCAGAGAATGTAGGAATTACAGGGCAGAATGCAGTCCCAAGTTTTGTTCTTGCTCTTTAGAAACCGCATATTCTCACAGATCTCACATGTTTTATATCTCATCACCACAATTTCCACTACGTATAGGTTGTAATATGTAAATCTTAAGTCATTGCACGGCTGTATATAAAATATAATCTACACAACAGAGTTTACAAGGGGCGAACGGGATAATGCGCAAAAAACTGGTAGTTAGTTACTATAACAAGTCTTAAAGTGTACAAAATTTGAAAATTTTATTTATGATGATTAATCTTTTTTTTTTTTGGAGTATCATGTTTCTCCACCATTAATCAAGTCCTAACATCGTTCAGATTTACACTAATCCGACACATAAACTCGTGGAGTTGAATATCGAAAGGCCTTTTCCATGTCACCCTGCTTGCATAACCCAGAAATAACAGAACTATAAGTAACTTTCCGGTGCCAAATCCTTATCAATAATACCATTGTAGTTTATGGCTTCGTCAACATCTCCATTCTTTCAGAAAACAACCTTTTAACTTTCTTGCACTCCATAATAAGTTCTTATTACTTGTAGATACATTTTTGTTGGACGAACCTTGTTAAACCTTGTTATTTGAGCCTGTAAATGGTCTTAAACGGCGTCGTAGCAATGGATAAAAACTAGTTCATAAAATCACTCTTTTTATAGTACCATTTTGGGTGCTAGTCTACAACTCCATTGTGTTTAGTGTCTATTCAATGGAGAAATTTTATTGGAAACCGAGTGTTAGGAATATTGTGCTTTTAAAAGATGATTTATGTCTCATTAATTGTAAAATTCATTTTCTCTATGCATCTCTTCTAAATGCAAGGTATTTTAACTATCGGGTATCAGTATAAATTTTCCTATTCGATGCCTAACATATTCCATTTTTAGTTTCGGTATCAAACATATCCAATTTCCACCAATTTGGTG
Organism: Euphorbia schlechtendalii; assembly: GCA_949673415.1. Lineage (NCBI taxonomy): Eukaryota > Viridiplantae > Streptophyta > Magnoliopsida > Malpighiales > Euphorbiaceae > Euphorbia > Euphorbia schlechtendalii. Next base: position 30,477 of record CATIWQ010796010.1, read on the forward strand.
CACGTACATTAAACGTGATGCCACAAACCAATATCATCATTTAAAGCACAAATATGTTTTGTTGATCACTTGTAAATTATTAATGTCTTTCGTAGTAAAATCAAATAAGTAAGAGCAAGTCTAACTATTTTCTCCATTTTCATTCCCCAAACTTCATTTTGAATGATCGGGTGTTTTTTCTCCGGCCATTTTTCACATTTTCTATTCTCCAAATCAAATTTATTTTAAAATAATAATATTTTATTATTAAATTAACAAAAAGAATAACAAAACAAAAACTAAAAATAATATTATTTTATTCAATTTATCAAAAAGTATTAATATTTTATTCAATCCCTCAAAATGAGGAATGAATCATTTCTCATATATGGAGAACTTATTTTTAGATATACCATATGTGGAATGGTTGGACTTGACCATTCCTTATATTTATTTCTCAGCTTGAGAAAAATGAAAACCATTGGAGTTGTCTTAAAAGTTGGATAAATGGAGCACAATATAATAATTTCAAAATGTTATACACTTCCATCCAGTTCTTAATATTTATCACTTTAAACTTTTTACTTTATTCATAATATTTGTCATTTTAAAATATCAATGCATTTTTTAACAAGATTTTCCTAATATACCTTTGTATTAATTAGGAAAGAAATTAAGCGTGAATTAATTTATAAGTTGTTAATTAAGAAGAGAGAGAATTTTGTTATAAAGTAAAATGGATAAAGTAATCATTTTATAGTGCATTAAATATCTTATTGATTTTGATAAAAAATCTAAAATGATAAATATTAGGAACCTCTAGTATAAAAAGTTGCGGCAGTTTTACTTTATCTCTTTATAATTAACTACTAATTATACAAATTATGGACCTTTATTAAAACCACTGAATTTTTTGCCTATAAACGTACGTACTATTATAAAATTCAGTTCCAAGTTCCAAATATAGTTTAGATTTATAATATGATTTAAAGTCAAAGGACCAAAAATAAAGTTTTTTTGTTTTTAATTATATAATTATTTCTGCCGAGATTCTTTTTTAATCTAAAAATATTCTCATTTTCTGATTGAGATTTACAAATTGTAATAGGAATTATGGAACTCATAACTGCTAATAATGGACATGGAATGAGTGGAATTATGTAGACGTGTAATAATTATCCACTGAGAAAAATATGTGTCAACTATAAAACATCTTGGTCAAAGGTGCGTGAACGTTGGCAATCCCATTTCTATATTTTCTTTAATTCTCATTTTAATTTCTGGACACGTAATTCTTTTAATTTCTGGTAGACTTTTACTTTGGCTTAATGTATTTGAATCCTGAACTTGCACGTGTCCTTTGAATTTTTTAAAATTTCAAATGATCCTTTAAATTTGTAAAAAATTGTATCTGTTTGTATCTTCAATATCACGTATCAGCTTTTGTTAGTGAAAGAAAAATATCATCTTTAAAAAATTAAAACTAACACGTTAAATTGAGGGTAAATTGATGCACTTTATACATGTTGAGAAATAATTTGAAATTTTTAAAAATTCAAAATGTAAATAAACGTTTAGGAGCAAGTCGAAGTTCACACTTTATTTTATTTTTTTCAATTCCGCAATTACGTTGTCAAATTCAATGTTTTAAAAGACCTCACCAACACTTCCATGAATGCAGAGCTGAATGCTGTGGAGATAAAATCAATATAAAACAAAGAGTGCTTTTTTGAGTAATATTGGTTATTTGGTTAAATCATATAATAAAAAAAAATGAATATTTGATGTTGAAAGCTAATTGATATGCCTCACTTAGTTTCATTCATGCTAATTTTTTAAATCTTTTTTTGTATTTATTTTTCCTAATGTCGTGTTGGAATTTTCTTTCCTAAAATCGATTGTTTATTGAATATGGATTTCTGACTTTATCTTTTCTCCTCCTCTTTTGAGACTATTTTCCCCAAACAGAAATATACTTAATTTCTTTTAATAGTATTTCCAATTAAAATCATTTATTGTTTGATACCAAATTTAATAAATAAGCCCATTTTAGCTTCAGTCTATTCCTAATTTGAATAAATTAAATTAAAATATTTTGAATTCGTTGCCAAATAAGCCTGAAAATGAGGTAAAAACCCATCCCTTTTAAATGAGTGATCTAATTAATTTTCTTAATTAATGTTTCTTTGTCTACCAAAGAAAACCCATTGTATATTATTACTACTACTACTACTATGAATCTATGATGATAAAAGATGAAGAGAAAAGTATCAATTGAACTAGTTCAATTGATACATCCACAAAATTAGATGATAATTTAGAGATCGAATTCCAACTCTTTCAAATATCCCATCATTTAAAAAAAAGAGAAATGTAAAATTTTTTATTTGAAAACACAAGCAAAATTATAATTATTATTTCAGTTTATATTTTGGACGTTTTAGAGAAAACAATATACTAACAAATTTGAATTTATCCGACATAACTCAAAATGAAAAGTATTATATACTAATAATTACAATGATCTAGAACAAGTAAATAAATTTATATACATACAAGTGAACTTTTAATATAATAAACTCCAACACTTTATAAAAAAATATACGAAATTTTCTCCAGCAATATACTATTAAAGTTTTGAATTACACTAATTTGGATCAAAGAGAGAGTTCAGAGTTGGTCAATAACCAAACCGTTTGCATGAATACATAATTGTTTTTGTTAAAATCAAAAGTGTTCATTATTTATCTATTATTATCGTTGAATCAATGTGATAATTAATTCAATTTGTTTTAAGAAGTAAAGTAAGATTTACTTTATAAAAAATAAAGTTACCATGACCTACATCTTCTTTTTCTTATTATTATTATTATTATTGTTGTTGTTGTTGTTGTTGTTGTTAGCAGTAGTAGTACAAAGTTAAACGATTAAGGCCCTGTTCTCTTCAACTTCTGAAACCTGAACTGAACTGAACTTAACTGAACTAAACTTAACTGAACTGAACTGAACTAAACTTAACTGAACTGAACTGAACTGAACTTAATGGACCTGAACTTAACTTAATTGAACTGAACTTAACTGAACTTAATGAACCTGAACTTAATTGAACTTAATAATAAATATATTAATTATTAAAATAATAGTACCCATTAAATATAAAAATAATTAAATTATTAATAATCATTACAAATAATATTATTAATAGCTACCTATATAAAATAATTAATAAAAAAATTTTAATACCATTAATAATAAAAAAATTTATAATACGTAAATTCATTTAATTAAAATTTTGTTATTCAAATAATAATTATTGTTACAATTACACGTGATCTAACAATAATTATTATAATATATTGTAGTTTGGATTCAAATTATCACTTATTATTAGATTACAAAAACGTAATAGTTGTTTCAATTAATAAATATTTTTATTTTATTATTCCATATCACATTTTCTAATTAATTAATACTATGATCATAAATAAAAATATTATTATATTATAGTTACAGTAATACTATTATTATATCAATAATAATAGTAATTATCACTATTTAAAAATTATTTTTACTATATATATAATCAAAATTAACTACATTAAATAATAATTATTTTTCTATATTAATATTTTTATCATTGTTCTCTTTTTATTATTATTACTAACTTTTATTAAAGATTAATTGGAATAATCATTATTAAAATTAAAATTTATGGACCTGAACTGAACTTAATAGACCTTAACTAAACTAAACTGAACTTAACTTAACTAAACTTAATGGACCTGAACTTAACTAAACTTAACTGAACTGAACCAAATAGAAGGTGAAGAAAACAGGCCTAATACCACTTGTTCATCCGCAAGGAAGACCATGCTTTTGTTAAGCTTCATCAAGCCTTTTCCTAAAACATTAATTCAGGCTTAGCCGAATTTGTATTACTAGAGTTTCGGCATTCTTAAGTCTCACCCATGATCAATCAAGTATTTTTTATTTTGAATCGAATTAAGGTTAAACTGAATTTTGTTTTTCAATATAATTTCTTTCACTCACTACTCTTCCTTATTCGAGTATTCTAACTTGGAGAAAAAATGGAAATTGAATAGAAATTACAAGCAATTAATTCCAGCAACTAAACAAATGCCAAATTAATACCCAAATTACTAATTACTTGCTGCTATTACACTGACAATCTAAAATGGCTTTATTTGAATATCCTATGAACTAATTGACCTGCGATCAATTTAACTCTATAAGTTCGTTCAAATCAAATTCAAACTGAAACTTTTATCTCTTTTTTTGCCACTCCAAGCCTACTACTCCTCAACTTTAACAGTTTTCAGGTGATACGTTATTTCTCATTTGTAAACACAAATATTCTCTCTTCCATCTCTAATGGCAAGCAAATCCAATCCTTCTCATCCACAGCCATCTTCAGTATCCGATTTCTTCTTTTTGTGTGTGAAGTAGTAAGGCCACGCAGATCTTGAAAACTAGTGAATTAATACTTGTTTGCACTCTTTACCTTCACAGCTTTTAATACTTTCATCCAGGTCGTCTTCTCCGATTAATTCCGAAATCTTCATCTTCATATAAGTATTTTGTTTCTTCATCTACATTGTTACTCCAAATTCACCTCAGGTTTCTATTTTTTATTGGATATTGATATTTCTCTTTTTGGCTTCATTTTCATAAAATGTCCTTAAAATCTGAAACTCTCTTTCTCACTAATCAGAATTATGAGCTCTCTCCTCCGATCGTAAATATTATCTTCAATAGAACTGCCAACAACATTACAAAGCCAAAATTTGTGAACAAATATAAACAAAGGAGGCGAAATAATACAAACTTTAAGAAATTTGAATAGTGAAAAGGCCTGATATTAAGAAATGTTATAATTTGAACAATAAAAACACAAATAAGTGCTTCAACATTTCAAACATTTGGGGAAATTTTCTTCACACCCTCGGTATAACCAAATCAAACAAAGATATAGTAATTTGAATTGCAAAAAGAAAATAGAGAAAAGGGAGAAAATGAAGTACGAGAGAATAGCAGTGCTGATCCAGTTCTTTGAGACCTTAATCTCTGCAATTGTTATGGGGCGGTAAAGTAGATTAGAAAATTTGAAGTTGAGTGTACTTTGTATAAAGAATAGTTTCTGAGAGTTTTGAATTTCTCATATCTCAAAACCTCGACATAAACACGATGAGGATGATTAAAGGCAAATTCTGATAAGGAAGCCAAATAGAGAGGGATCCATATCGAAACACAAAAACAGGAACATCAGAAGAATTCGGGTAGCAAATCCAACAATGATGATGAAGAGGAAGAAACAAAATACAGATATGAAGGTTTAGATTTCAGAACTAATCGGATCAGACGAACTGAATGAAAGTATTAAAAGCTATAAATGCAAAGAGTGCAATCAAGTATTCGCTAGTTTTCAAGCTCTTGAAAGCCATCCTGCTTTCACATGCACAAAAGAAGAAAACATATACTGAAATACGCTATGGTGAAGAAGGATCAAATTTGTGTGTCGATAGAGAAGAAGGAGAGATGAGTTGTGTTTACAAATACAAATCGTGTCACTAGAAAACTGTTGAAGTCGAGGCAGAGGAGAGGCTTGGAACAGCAAAAATGAGGAGAAGAAATAATGAATTTGATTTTAATTTGAAATTGGAGAAGATTGATTGCAGGTCAATTAGTTTATACAGGAATCTCTATAAATGTTGTTTCTTTATAATGATTTAGAGGTTCATTTGGTGCTCTATTATCAGGCAAGGAACTCATGACAGGAACTGGTTCATTTGGTACAAGGCAAGGATTTCATGGAAGCAAGTTGTTCATTTCAGTCAACAATTTCATGGAAGCAAGTTGTTCATTTGTTGCTCTTTTTGCAGTGAAATACATGTGAAGTATATTCATATAAATAGAGATATTAAATGTTTGAATTTCAGCTCACGCGACATAAATGCTCAACACCACAATAAATTTCAAACTAAAATAGAAAACGGAAATCCTATGAAGAGGGCCACCAGTTCAGGCTTAAAGTAGCAACGTACGTCGTATTTACAATTTACATGACTTAAATTCACTTGATTTTTTTTTTCGCCCCAGCACCGTCCTTCTTTCTGTTCAATTTGATTTGAAAATGTGATCGATTGCTGTAAAAAAAGATGAACGAAAATGATTACATTGAGTTGTTTACTCCATCGAGACAGGAATGACAATTTGGAATCCTAGTTAAAATAATATAATATAGAAATTAATAATTTTTTTTGGAAAATGATGATATGAATTCATCACCTTTCAAATATTTAAATATTGTTTTACCAATTGATCTAATACAAATCTATGTTCATTTCCATTTTTGTAATGTTAAGTACTAACGTAGTTTAAAACTTTGATTTCAAGAAGGTTTATGATAGCATTTCGTGGAAATTCATTGGTGCGGTTTTACGACGAATGGGATTTAACAACACATGGATCAAATGGTTGACTAGTTGTAGAGAGGGCTTCTCGATATCAATTTTGATAAATGGGACTCCGAGTGATTCAATTCGGCTTCAAAGGGGTTAAGCAAGGGGACCCGATGTCTCCTTTTATTTTTGTGTTGGCCGTTGAGGGTTTGAAGCAATTATTTGATGAGGGAATTCGAAAGGGCCTACTACCGGGATTTCGAATTGATGGGTCTACTAGCGACATTTGCTTACTTCAATTTGTGGACGCCACTTTATGCTTTATTCCGGCCAATGAATCACTGCTTCCAATCGTCAATAGAATTCTCAGATGTTTCGAAGAAACCTCGGCCCTTAGTATTAATTTTCACAAGAGCTCTCTTATGGGGGTGAATGTGAGTGATGCGAATTTGAATAGATTTGCAGGAACTTTGGGTTGTAAAGTTGAAAAATGTCCAATCGTATGCCTGGGGGCTCCTTTAAGCTTTAAACGAATCCCAATTTTAAGTTGGAACTCATTCATAGCAAAATTTCATGGAAGACTTCAAAGATGGATGGGACAATGTTTGTCGTATAGCGGTAGAGTGATCCTCATAAAATCGGCTCTAGCCTCCTTACCCATTTACTTGCTCTCACTCTACAAGATGCCTTCCGTGGTGAATGGTTTACTTATTCAAATCATGAGAAACTTTCTTTGGAAAGGTGAAGCGTCGGGAAGGGGATTATGCAAAGCAAATTGGGAAACGATCTCATTACCATGGTGCGAGGGTGAGCTCTTTATAAGGGACTTTAAGTTAATAAATTGTAACCTTCTTTTGAAATGGATTTGGAAGCTTTGGGTGGGTCGAAATTAGAGGCCGTGGTATGATATTTGTGTGAAAAGGTATGAATTTTTGTCGTGGGCTGATTTGGGTAACTTGGATGTGATGTGTCTCTCGCACATATGGAAAGGCATCGTGGCTTGTTGTGTGTCTAATGATGAGTTGTGGTCCATTTTCAAATCAAATGTTAAGGTGGTTTGGCACAATAATTGGACCGCGGATGTCTCCCTAGTTGAGTTATTTTCGGATGTATATTCATTGTGCAATCGAAAAAAGTACACGGTAGTAGAGGGATGTTTGACGTTGTTTGGGTCAGCCCCTCTTTTCAAGGCCTTTTTAGAAGCGTAACCTTAGAATTTCGGGTCGTAATCGTTGTATGCAAATTTGAGAGTGAATCGGTCAATCAAATCAATGATTTTTGCAAGGGGGGCTGCTGTTTCGGCCGAGCTGCTACCTGGATTGAGCGACGGGGCTGATGACGTGTTTTTGTGGCGAGGTGGTGGTTCCACGGAGTTTTCGATGGGAAGCTTTGTTTCATGTTTCTACAGATCAAGGAATCATCGATCCGGGGCTGATTTTGATATTATATGCCGTTCGAGATTAATTCCAAAGATTAAATTCTTTGGTTTGTGAGTTTTTCACAAAAGACTACCATCGAAGATTTTCTTACCACGTAGAGGATGTATAGATGAAGCGAAATGTCCGTTTTGTGATGAATTGGAATTCATGGACCACACTCTTTTCCATTGTTCGAGTGCCTGGAGTGTTTGGTGCGATTTATTCCACCTTCTTGGTCTTGTGGTGATAATCCCGGAATCGGTATATGAATTCTTGATAGTTTGGCGGGCTCTCTTTCGAGGGGGCACTGTGATTTTTTCATAGCTTGGAACATTTGGAGACGACGAAATAAGAGGATATTCAAGGATGATCAAAGGAACGAAAATTTTCTTTTAGCAAGTTATTATCATTGTCGCTTTTTATTTTTATGCAATAGAATTATGATTTCGTTTGATATGAGTAATATTGTCGCTTATTCAAACAATTTACTTGATTGTATATAACTTTGTTCTCCCTTACAAAATGTTGTAAATTGATTTTTAATGAAAAAAGGGATGGGTGTTTTGTAGGCAAGTGTCTCGCATCAACTTAGTTGGGATGAGCGCCCCGAAATTTTCACTCATTCCAACCTTTTTCCGATTGAGGGACACAATGTTCCTCGGAGGTTTTTCAAAAAGAAAAAAGTACTAATGTAGTAAACAAAAGGATAATTTTGAACTCCTCTTGGCTATGGGCATGGGGTCGCACCAGCAGACAACCCTTAGAGGCAGCCCTGCATCGAGAAGATGAGTAGTGCAAGCACATGTTACCACATCAAAGAAAAAAGGCCTGACTAAGCAATGAGCAATAAATTTTATCTCTTTAAACAAGGCAGAAATTGTACAAGCTAAACTGTGACCCTAAAATCTTGCAATCTAGTGATCACCAACTGAAGGAATTCAAGAAGTGTAAGGTTGTGAGTTCAAATCTCATATAAAAATTGGTAAAATGTCACCTATGAAAATCGTAGATTAATAATAGTCTTAATAAATGGGATGAATAAATGTTCAATTATTCATTTATGGAGTGGCCACTTAAAAAAGTTAATTCAATAAATTTAGATTAAATTGACAAGTACGTACGAAGCCTTTATGATACAAGGGAAATACAAGTTAATACCCTTTTTGGGTAAACTATTTTTTCTTTTACATAAAAGGAATAATATTTTTTCTTTTCGTAATTTTTAGATTTGCATTTTTTCTTTTACCATAACTTTATCCTTCCTTTTATTTCTTTATTTTTACAGATCTATTTTCTCTCTTTCCCTCTCTCTCTCTTCTTCGTCTTCTCCTCCTTCTTTTTCATCCCTCTCAATATCAGATCTCTCCATCTCTCCATCGTTTTATCTCTCTAGGTACGTTTTTCCTCTTTTTTGTGTTCTTTTCTTATTTCTTTCGGTTTTTTATTTGTTTCATCTTCTTCTTCTTTTATGGA
>CATIWQ010796215.1:0-11112 GCA_949673415.1 Euphorbia schlechtendalii
GTCACACATAGTCCTTGGATTTTTGAAAATGCACCAGTTTGCCCTCCCTCCATTTCCAAGTGTTAATTTCTGGTTGGTTTGACTTTTCAAAAATATCATTTTCCTAATTTTTTTTCTTTTCAACCAGAAACTAACATGTGATAAGAGGGTAAACTAATGCATATTTTACAAGTTTAATGAATATCTGAAACTTTTGAAAGTTGACCTAACATAAATTAAGTTCAACTTTAACATGGACCAAAATAATAACATCAATGTTGGAAATCATTATGTGGAACATTATTATTGAAATGCAGAGTCTCATTTCGAAAAAATAAAATAATTAAAAATCTTATTCAATTCCACATATTTTTGCCTTCGAATTATAAATGAATTCTAAATGTTGAAATTATAGTTTTGATGCCAAGAGTCCCGCACTCATGCTTAGAAGGCATATTGATAAACTAGTGTCGCTTGATAACGAAATTTAATCTCAAAAATTAATAGGTTAAGCATCTAATATTTATTTAAAACTTGCTTAATATAATATGGTATCAAGGCCCATTAAAGATCTCAAGGTCCATTAGAAAAACCCAAATAACTGCATGAGATAAACAACGGTATGTCTAGGCACAACTACACGCCGATACCATATCAGCGTCACATCGCGCCGAGGTAAAGCATCACAAATTAAAAGACCTTCGGCGTTACCCACCGCGCTTAAGCCGAGACACCATCCTCAGAACCCACGCCGACTCTTACACATCTCTCTCTCCTCTGCCGCATTAAATGCATTACCGACTGGCAGAGATGAATCATTTAATGCTCCGATGACGGACAAGACCCCCAAGCGGCTTGCCACACGTGTACCTCTTACAGATGGGCCCCACACATCATCATTACATGCAATCCTATAAATAGCAAGACAGTCTCCCACTATAGAGGTAACAGTTATTATTCTAAGAATACACTATCCTTTTAAAACCACTGACTAGATCGTCGGAGGGTCTTTGCCGGAAACACTTCCGGCCAGAGACTTGTTCGCAGGGCTCGTGAATACTGCAAGGCTTGAAGACCACTTCCGAAAGATACCAAATTGGTGTGGTGAGCGTGGATATCGACCATGAACGATGACTACTCCCCTAAACAAACCGACGAAATCTCCTCCTCCAAGAACCACCCTACTCCTGGACACCCCGGAACCCAGAGACAAAGCAGGAACGGCGAAGGCGGTCACTGATGTTCCCCCAACGCAAGCAGAAACACCCAGCTCCTCGAGACCAAAGACAGGCGAAAAAAGGAGACGGAAAGCAGAAAAGTAAGATATGATGGCCATGCTTATCAAGAAGAACGAGCAACAAAACATGGCTATGGCCCTCATGCAGAGCATAATGAATGAAATCCTGCATTCACGAAAAGAGGAACAAGAAGTGCTTAGAAAACTCTGCGGAGAGAGGCGAATAAATGAATCGGAAACGTGGCACACACTGCAAAGTTCCCCACCCGCGACTAGACAGGACCGCTCACGGTACACATACCGCCGCCTCAGAACACCGGAAAGAGAAGGAACTTCGATGACCAAGGAAAAAGCAAAAACCAGGTCTACCAAGCCAGGAGATGAGTTGAGCAGAGGATCTCATGGAAAGGGAAAAGACTTGGCGCACAAGGCACCTTCCAAAGAACCTTTAATTAACGAAAGAAGTTCGGCGGAGTCTAGACACGAGGTTCCCCAGAAACATCAGCTGGATCAGAAGGAGTTGGAGGCTGTCATAGCCAAAAGGGTAAGCGAGCTCCTAGCAGAAAGGGAAATGGAAGCTGGCTTACCTGATATCGCGGAGACAGCGTCACCTTTCAATGCGCATATACGTGCAGAAAGGTTCTCGAAGGGGTTCAAGCAGTCGCGCCTGCGAGAATATTCCGGGATAGGAGACCTCACAGCACATGTCCGCCATTTCCGGCAAGTTATGGAGGCGGTCGATGCTACGGATGCCATGCTATCCAAGTTGTTCCCCACCACCCTCGTGGCACCAGCAACCCACTGGCTCGAGAGTCTAAAGCCGGGGTCCGTGACAAACTTTGACATGATGGCCAGAAGCTTCGTTATGTACTTTGTCACTTCCATTCCTCCAAATCGGACAGTCCAAGATTTGCAAATGGTTCAGCAAAGAACGGAGGAAACCCTGGCCAACTTTGTAGAAAGGTTCTAGAAAATAGCCCTGGAAGATAGAGACTGTAACATAGATGTAGCTTCTGAGGCAATGGCAAGGAACTACCGAAGTGCTGATCTAGCAAAGGATATCTCAATCGAGAGACCTGCCACGTTGGCCACGCTGATGCAGAAGGCTAGGAAGTGGGTGCGATGGGAAACCCATAAAAAAAACACGAAACAAATTGAGGCCGCGGTAAGAGAGGAACCTGCTAAATGGCGGGATTATGGAAAGAGAGACACAGCATGCCGCCAGGCATATCGGCCGGAATTGACAAGGAGGGAAGCAGAGGACTCTCCTCCCTTTAGCGTCAAGAGGAAGGAAGTATTAAGGTGGATCGAGAAGAATGGGGAAGGCATTCGATACCCCCCCCCCCCGAATGAAGTAAAAAGGAAAGCCAGGAACGTACTGCGAATTCCACAAAAGCGAGGGACACGATACTGAAGAATGCAGATAGTTGGCTCGGGAGTTGAACAGGAAGGCCGCGGAGGGTCGGCTGAATCATTTCCTTCCTCCCTTACCAAGAGAGGGATGACATGAAGGCGGGCATCACCCTGAGCGAGGCTATCAACCGCCTCGCCGCGATGCCGAGCGAGGCTCTCAACCGCCTCACCGAGATAATGAACGAGGCTATCAACCGCCTCGCCTGGATGAAAGGAAGAGCTATCCGCCTCGCACCGAAGCTGAGATAAACCATAGGCGAAGATAAAATGCTGAATACCCACTCCCCCGGGGAATAATACACGTGGTATCCGGCGGGACCACCCAGAAAAAGAGGAAGAGGAACACATTTGACTATGATAACACGAACAGGGGAAGCGAAACATGCTACTCCTTCGCTCAAGAAAGAAAGCCTTCGCCCCACAATGACGCTCTGGTAATAGAAATGATGGTGGAAGGATACCAGGTGCACCGTACGCTGGTAGATACAGGGAGCCCAGTCAACGTGATGACTAGAAGAGTATACAAAGCTGTGGGAGGAAACCCCAATCATCTTACCATACATCAGGCACCACTTATTGGCCTCGGCAGGCATGCCACTCGGGTATGTGGTTCGGCGAGCTTGTCCATCGCACTAGGGGATGGTAATCCCAAGTGGAAAACTCGGGCAGAGTTCTTGATTGTAGACAACCCGTTGGCCTACAACATAATCCTGGGACGTCCACTCATCATCGAATCCGAGGGAGTCATTAATCTCAGGTACCTCACGTTATAGATACCCACATATCAAGGGGTGGCCACCGCTCGAGGAAACCAGCAGGCTGCCCAGGAGACATATTTAATGTCCCTAAAGGTCGAGCCCTTGTCAGTGGATGAACCTAATCTAGAAACGACTGCTGAACCCGCGGATGTAATGATAACTGTCACATTGGAGGAAGGGAAGGATATCCGCATGTCGGGAGCATTGATGGATAAGACCAAGGAGGAGATCCTGGTGACATTACGCGAAAAGATCCAGGCTTTTGCGTGGGCCCCGATGGATCTGAAAGGCGTTAACCCGGATGTCGCCGAACACAGATTGAATGTCCTCCCTCAAGCGAGACCAATGAAGTAAAAGCGGAGGAACCACGCACCGGAAAGACAAAGAGCCATCAAGGAGGAAATTTCCCGACTATTAGAGGCCGGACATATCAAGGCAGTTCGTTACCCGGATTGGATCGCCAATGTGGTGTTAGTAAAGAAGCCAAACGGGAAGTTCCGTATGTGCATGGATTTCACAGACTTAAATAAAGCGTGCCCGAAGGACAGCTACCCTCTCCCAAGCATAGACATGTTGGTAGATGCCACGGTGGGCTATGCCATTTATTCCATGCTGGACGCAGCCTCGGGATACAACCAAATACTAATGGCCGAGGAGGATAAGGAAAATACCTCTTTCATCACCCATGAGGGGATATACTGTTACAATGTCATGCCATTCGGTCTCAAAAACGCTGGAGCAACCTATCAAAGAATGGTCAATGCAATATTCGGTGATATGATAGGAAGGAGGTGGAATTGTATGTGGACGACATGATAATCAAGAGTAAGGCCGAAGAAGACCATGCTGCCGACATAGCCCGGGTGCTGACTCTGCTGGAAAAATACGAGCTAAAACTGAACCCAGAAAAGTGCGCCTTCAGCGTTACTGGAGGAAAATTCCTGGGCTACCTAGTCTCGCAGAGGGGAATAGAGGCCAACCTAGATAAAATAAAGGCAGTACTTCAGCTGCAAGAACCCCAAAGCATCAAGGATATTCAGCGCCTCAATGGCAAACTCAATGCTTTAGGTCGCTTCATTTCTTGCACGGCAAGACGATGCATCCCTTTCTACAGAGCCTTGAAAGCAAAGAAATTCATATGGGGAGAGGACTGCGCCGCAGCCTTGGCTGAGATCAAATCCTTTCTGGTCTCCCCGCCGCTACTAAGTCACCCTGTAGCTGGCACACCGCTGTACCTATATCTCAGCATTTCGGAGGAAGCACTAGGAATGGTGCTCATTAGGGAAGAAGGGGCGGATCAATTTCGCTTCTATTATGGGAGCCGTGTTTTGAAAGGTGCCGAAATCAAATATAACCGCATGGAGAAGCTAGCATTTGCCCTGACAATATCTTCTCAAAAGTGGCGCCACTATTTCCAGGCCCACACGATCATAGTGCGAACTGACCTACCGCTCAAGAAGGCTCTCCAACGGCCCGAAACTTCAGGACGCCTCGTTGAATGGTCCCTCAAGCTCACCGAATTTGACATTCGCTTTGAACCAAGGATAGCAATGAAGGCACAAGCGTTAGCAGATTTTGTGCAAGAAGCTCCGCCCCAGAGAGAATTACCGAAAGCGGCTTGGAAAATGTTCATTGATGGCAGCTCTAATAGCGCAGCAGTAGGCATTGGGGTATATATCCAAGGCCCGAAGGGGATTGTGATTCGGCAGGCGACCAAGCTTGAGTTCAAAGCCTCCAATAACGCAGCGGAATATGAAGCGCTAATATTCGGCTTAGAGATCATCCAAGCCATCAAACCCGACGACGTCAGAATATTCAGCAACTCAGGCCTAGTAGTCAAATAATTCGGCGGGGAATACAAAGTTAAGAATGGATCCATGTGACAATACCTTAACCGAATCACTGCCCTTATTAAAAATATACAAATGGAAGGTACAGAAATGACCATTGAACAGATTCCTAGGGCGCTGAATGCCGAAGCTGACAGATTGGCGAAGGGGGCCTCAAGGGAAGAGCAGGAAATCTTACTCCCTTGTGTACCGCTGCGGATAAATGCCCCTAGCATAGCCATCGCTGAGGTATTACAGACAGAGATAGTGGATGAATGGTTTACCCCCATCAAAAAATATCTGGAGCATAATGAGCTACCAGCCGATGCCAGCCAGGCCCAAAAAATAGTGAGAAAATCCTTCTACTATGCAACTATCGGTGGGCAACTGTACCGAAAATCGATAGCCCACCCATGGCTGAAATGTGTGGACCAAGTCAACGCCGACTATATATTACACGAAGTTCACAAGGGCTTCTGTGGTGCCCATGAGAAGAAAGAAGCGATGGTTTGACTGGCGAAATTACAAGGCTTCTATTGACCAACTATGGAGTAGGACGCTAAGCGAATGGTTTAATCTTGTGAAGCCTGCCAGGCCTTTGCCAAGATAACATCGGCACCAACTGGGCCAGGGGCAATAATACAAGCCGCGTGGCCCTTCACCCTCTAGGGAGTGGATCTGGTAGGAACCTTACCAAGGGCGAAGCAACAGAAACGTTGGATTATCATGGCCGTTGACCACTTTACCAAATGGGTAGAAGCTGAACCTCTTTCAGCCATTACGCCGAAGCAAGTCACTTCCTTCTTCACCAAGAACATTATGTCGCACTTCGGCATCCCTCATACAATCATAACAGATAATGGAACGCAGTTTAACTGCCATACGTTCAAATGTTTCTGCCGCAGGCTGAAAATACAACTCCATTTTTCCAGCGTCTCCCATCCTCAAACAAATGGCATGACAGAGGTGACCAATCGAACCATCTTGGAAGGAATCAAAACAAGATTTCAAGAATACGGTTCGACGTGGCTTGAGGAGCTACACAACGTCCTTTGGTCTTACAGAACCATGCCCTGAACTGCGACAGGGGAAATGCCCTTCCTCCTCACTTATGGAACAGAGGCGGTGGTCTCGGTTGACATCGGCGCACCCAGCGCAAGGGTGGTAAATTACATTGAAGGAGCTTCGAATGATAATCTACTACGAAATAACTTAGATTCGTTGGAGGAAAGGCGGGAGCAAGCTCTCATACGCATGACAGAATATAAACGGCGCATCGCTCTCATCCGCAATAAGAAGATTAAACCTCGAACCTTTCAAGAGGGCGAGCTAGTCCTCCGGAACACCAAAGATTCACAAGCTCTAGAAAGACGAGGGAAGCTCGGCATCAGATGGGAAGGCCCGTTCATGGTCACAAAACGAATAAGGAACGGCGCCTACAAGTTGTCCACCATTCGAGGAAAAATTCTGCCCCGCACATGGAACGTAGCATCCCTTCAAAAGTTTTACCCACAAGCATGACAACGTTTTGTATATTTATCTCGTGGATAACATTTTGTATATTCATTTCATGAAAATTGTATCTCATAAGCTTTCAAGATGATATGAATACGACTTCCTATAAAGTTCTTCCTTTCGAATAGGCAAAGGACCATCAAACAGCCCGCAGGGTCAGATCAGCGAGATCCCCTCTGCGCTCGCACGCTTTGAAATTAAAGCAACTCAACCCGCAGGGTCAGATCAGCGAGATCCCCTCGATGCTCGCACGCTTTGAAATTAAAGCAACTCAGCCCGCAAGGTCAGATCAGCGAGATCCCCTCGGCGCTCGCACGCATTGAAATTAAAGCAACTCAGCCAGCAGGGTCAGATCAGCGAGATCCCCTCGGTGCTTGCACGTTTTGAAATTAAAGCAACTCAGCCCGCAAGGTCAGATCAGCGAGATCCCCTCGGTGCTCGCACGTTTGAAATTAAACCAACTCAGCCCGTAGGGTCAAATCAGCGAGATCTCCTCGGTGCTCGCACGTTTGAAATTAAACCAACTCATAGCCCACAGGGTCAAATCAGCGAGATCCCCTCGACGCTCTCTCACTTGTAATAAAAGCAAAACAAACAGCTCGCAAGGCCAGATCACCGAGACCCCATCATACTTTATAATGAAAGCAAGTTATACATTGGCAAAACAATCAACGAACAAAAACCATGAACAAGAAAATGTCATTTCATTTATAAAAATGTTGAGTTCACAGAAGCCGAACTCAATAGCCATCAATATTAATAAAGGCAAACAAAAATACAAAGCGAAGCAAGACAAGCGAGGCTATCATGACTCAACTTCCTCCTCCTCGGTCCCCACCGAAGAAACATTTGAGTAAGAAGGCTCTGGTGTGGGAGGCCCAAATATGCGCTCGTCCTCCTCCCAGCGATCGAGGGGCTCATCGGGAGGGGCCAATTGGGCTAGATCGTCGATATCAGCCTCTGGAAACTTAGCGCACACAGCGCAAAGAAAGGCAGTCCGATAGCTGAGGTGATCCTCCCGCCAATCTTCCCGTGTTTGCTTCACCTTCAGTTTGTACTTGGCCTTATGACGATCTTGCTTATATTGGAGATCTTGCAAAGCTTTGGTTTTATCCTCAGCAATGGTCCTCCAATACCCCAACCCCTTCTCAGCATCCTCCAAGTTTTTAGTCACTTGGGCTCTCCCTTCCCTCTCCTCCTCTATTAGCACCTTGAGCCTCTTCTCCTCAGCTTCAGCAGCGGATTGGACCTTGGCCAGCGCCAGTTCGTGCTTCTCCTCTAAGGCCCGTAGGGTGCTCAACAGGTCCTTCCTCTTTCCCTCTGAGTACTCCAAATCTTTCAGAGCCTAGGCCAACTCCTCGGCTTGTTTTTTGCCCTTCCCCCAGCTTCCGGGCAGTCTCCTCCAACTCGGTAAGCGTTTGGCGCTCTAGCTGAGCCTCTTTCAGCCGTTTAGCGCTGCCTTGAGAAGCAGCGTAAGCGGTTTCCACCTGACGCTGAGCCTCAGTCAACGCCTTAGCGACCCGATGAGCGGCGGAAAAAGCCTTCAAACCAAGGACCACATATTACATATCAGTAAACAAATATGCACGTAACACAATGGGATACTTACAAGCAAAGCTTGCTATTCAACATAAGCTCCCAACTCTGCGGGACCCATAGCGCCAAAACAAGCATCCTCACTAGGAAGCTCAGTGAATCGCCCCAGCTCACCAAGCACCTCTGCCTTGACCAGAGGAACATCCTCCCCATGAACCTTCCGCCACAACTAAAATATACCCAGGTGAACTTCAACGCCCTATAAAAACAAAAAGGAAAACGGAACTTGGCCGAGCTACTTACCAGGGGAGGATCGTATTTGGCCCATTGGACTTGCTCCTCTTCCATCAGAGGAGCCTTCCCTTTAGATGACTTCCCCTTAGCATCACCCTCGTCACGGGGATGCTTCTGCCCCCGCTCCCTGATTTCCACGCCCCTTGCAATAGGAGCCTTTTTCTTGCCCAGAAGAGCCCCAGCATCAGCCGCAGAGGTCGCGGCCCTAGGAGGAGTGGTCTCAATAACCACAACATCCGCCTCCGCCTTTATGGCTCCTTGGGACGCGAGAGGGTCTACGCTCCCCTGCTCCAATAGTTGCTGAGCCCAGCTCTCAGCTGAAACTTGCACGATCGGCGTCGCTTCCGCTGTCGTAGATGAAGGGCCAACAGCCGCTACGGGCTAACCAGCCTCAGGCGTCTGCATCCTCGCCGTTGCCATTGCAGGAATAATTTTCGGTTTCCACTTAATACGAGCCATTCCTACAAATAACAAGAAAAGCAACAATCAGTTTTTCGAAATCTCACCACTCTCAGCAGTCAAATCTATAATACGATGGCCCCTTGATCCATCCAGCAGAAGAGGCCATCGGGTTGCCCAAGCAAAAACTCCGCCACACGCCAATGAATGCCAGACCGAATCCGGCGGATTATCTCGGCCTCTCGGCGCTGTGACGAACTTAAATCTTTGGCACGATGCCAGTTATAAGGATCTTCTGGATTCCGGTTCTAGCGAGTGTGGAAAGGAAATTTTCCATCCTTCAAAGGATTCGGCGCATCCCTCTCCACGTTATTAGGGGCCGGAAATATCCAGAACCACTTGTCCTTGAAATCCCTCACGTGGGATTGCTTTTTCACCGGCTTTGGGGTGGTTTCCCTTGTGCTACCCCAAAACACAAAAGGCCCGGCTTGAATCGTACGAGGCCTGAAGAAGAGGCGGCACGCACGCCCTGAGAGGGTAAAACCCAACTCGCGGCACATCCTCGCCAGCACAGCCAACACAATCCATGTGTTGGGATGTAATTGCCCAGGGCATAAACCGAACTCGCGTAGCACATCCACCACCCTAGCGTCTAAAGGGAAGCGGAATCCCCAACGCACCTGCTGGCACACAACAGGAACCAAGTCCTCTCTGGGGGGATTCCACATCACTTCCCCCTTCTTCGGAGCTTTTCCCATAATCCCACGCGAGGACCCCATCAACAGTTGAAAAATCTCAGTCGCCTCTTTCTTTTTGATGGTGGTGGGCGTTTGGCAATCCGCCCCCTCGGCAGGAAAGGTAGAAGACGATTCCCCAACCGTAACCTGGCGACGCGGAACAGAGCCCGAGCCACGACCCACCACCTCCACCACGCCGGTGGCCCTAGAGCCCGTCAAAGGCAGCATTACAGAGGGACGAGTATCGCGCTCCTCCGCCGGTTGACGACAACCGGCGCGGTGGATTAGGGCACAAGATTTAGCCGACGTTGAAGACATCTTAACAATTTCAAACGAAGAAAAACTCACTCAAGGAAGAAATACTCCGACAGCGATTCACGATAAGGGATTAATGAAATCAGAAAGTAAATAAGCAACAAATTATCAGAGTACAAACAAGCGAAAAAATATGAAGAAAAACTCACCCTAATTTATACAGTGAATCACACGCGAAACGAGGGAACACGCCTATTCCCCAGAATCGCCATCATTATTGTAAAAACAGTAGTGGATGTGAAACGGCGCGTGAACTCAACAGTCATGGATTCGACAAAAAGACGCCACGTACATAGACCTTAAAGAGCATACATTTTGACCCGTTGATGGGGGGACTCTTGGTATCAAGGCCCATTAAAGGCCTCAAGGCCCATTAGAAAAACCCAAATAACTGCATGGGATAAACAAAGATATGTCTCGGCACAACTACGCGCCGCTACCATATCAGCGTCACATCGCACCGAGGTAAAGCATCACAAATTAAAAGACCTTCGGCGTTAAGCCGAGACACCATTCTCAGAACCCACGCCGACTCTGACACTTCTCTCTCTCCTCTGCCGCATTAAATGCATTACCGACTGGCAGAGATTAATCATTTAATGCTTCGACGGCGGACAAGACCCCCAAGCGGCTTGCCACACGTGTACCTCTTACAGATGGGTCCCACACATCATCATTACATGCAATCCTATAAATAGCAAGATAGTCTCCCACTGTAGAGGTAACAGTTATTATTCTAAGAATACACTATCCTTTTAAAACCACTAACTAGATCGTCGGAGGGTCTTTGCCGGACGGCCAGAGACTTGTTCGCAGGGCTCGTGAATACTCCAAGGCTTTAAGACCACTTCCCAAGGATACCATAATATAATTTCAGTTTTTTTAGGTATGATAGGTTTTTAGAAAGCAATTATGTACCCTTGGAGGAGAGGCATATCGATATCAAACTATAATCTACAACGCACCTACTCAATACCAAATACCAATGTCCAATTATGTAAATAAAAATCAATTTAATAAGTTAATTTTTGATATAAATAGAATTATGGAGTATTATAATAAACTCAATTTATTAGTTAAATATTGTTTAAACCAAGCCC
>CATIWQ010796251.1:0-22432 GCA_949673415.1 Euphorbia schlechtendalii
CAGCACCATGTTTTCAACATGTGCCCATGTTCATGATCTACTTTACCAAGTGACATAGCAACTACATTGCTATAGATCATCCAACATACAAGTCTTTCATTTCATTCGTTCCCATGATTAAAACAGACTTGGGACATTTATGATTATCAATCAATGGATACTCTACTCATATTATAGCATAAGGTATAAATGCAGTAGATTATTGCCTTTATAATGTGACACTACATGAACCAATGCTTTTAGAACTAGGGCACATCAACAATTCCAACAATTATAATTTATATGTGGGTGTATAATGGGTAAAGAAAAGGCCGCTTCTCTGCCAAGTGATAAGAAATTTACAAGTTAGACTATTTTCCTATTGCCATACTGATTTGTTCTTTTGTTATCTTGTGCTGTGTATACGTGATTGTCATCTCTTGCAAATCTTACATGTGCCCTCATCACTCAGCTACAAAACATGTGTAATTCTTATTCTAAATTGAGGATTCAGAATCCTAGTGCAGGATGAAAAAACGACCTTTTGATGGGAACAGGAAGAAACATTTCATTAAACGAAAGAAAGAAAAAATGACCTACTGCAAGTATAACTCTTAACAACAACAAATGTTGGCACCATTTTCTGAGAGATGCTATAGTTGACAATCTTGCTGATTCTAAATGGAATCTGGCTGGATTGATTGGCTACAAACACCCGCCCCTTTGGTGACGTAGATGACATTTTTTAGGTTGGAATGGAAGCTTTTAACTTATATTGAGGTATTTGATGAAATCAAAGTATACAAGTTTCACAATGCATCCTACCAAATTTGCTTCAATTATCATATAATTGTTACAAAGATACGCTTCTAGTTCGAGCTGTATTTTCACTAGAATAAACTAGGAATGGGTGAACAATTTTGACCTTAAATATTTAGGATATACTCCAAATACTTATTTGATACCAGCAGATACTGTTAAATACTTAAATATTTACTAGCAAATTAATGTTCAACTGTATATACTATAAAAACTGTGCTCACAGTATATTTAAACAAGAGTTTGAAAATCTTTGTGGCTTACATATTTTATACAAGAAAACTTGCACACAGTATAAACTTATTTAGCTAGAAACTAATTTCATTTAATTTTTTTGTAAAAGTTCATATTATTTTATTTTATAACCTGTTAAGAAAACAGCCAAAACATTACAGCAAGAACAAGGGATCAACTACAGAGAGTACTCACAAAGTGATTACAGCTCAACCACTTCAACTAGTGATTACAACTCAAGTTTCAGTTTATTAATATTGTATTATCTTATGAACACTAAATAAAGCAATGTAATATCAGAAATATATCAATGAAAAATATTAATCTTCCTGTCAAATTCTGAGCTCAATCAGTTCAACATGGTATCAGAGCGGAGTTTTTTTATCCGTTAGGGCTCAGAAAAATTTCATCATCGCCCACAAACTTACCTGAAAAAACCAGAAACCCAAACAAGTCAAAATGCCAGAAACTCCCAGTCTCAACAACACAAATATACCGGATGAAATTATAACACAAATAGCCAACCTGCTTAAAGTTGGGCTGAATAATCACCAAAATGAATCCGGCAGCTTGTCAATAGGCTTTAAGCTGAACAGTGAGAACTACCCTCTATGGGCATGTCTCATAAAGAAGGCGATCAGAGGCAGAGGAAAAGGAAATCATTTAATCAACAAACCATTGGAAAACATAGACCATATATTTCCGAAATGGGAGCAATCAGACCAACTTGTCTTTACATGGATAATACAGAATATTAAGCCATCAATGATTAATAATGTTGCTCAATATCCAACTACAAAGATGCTGTGGGATGGGTTAGCCATCACATACGGAAGTGGAGGCGATTAATTCCAAATGTACGAATCACACAGAAGGGCCAGTACACTGCGACAAGGCAGTGAGTTCATTGAAGGACTATGGAATAAGTTACAAAATATTTGGATGAGTATTGATAGAAAGTCACCAAATCCTATGAAGGATCCCGAAGACATATCCAAATATAATCAAATCATAGCAGAGCAAAGGCTGTTGCAATTCCTTACGGCAACAGATGAATAACATGAAGTAGTAAAACGGGACATACTCAAACAAGACCCACTGCCATCAGTGGAAGCAACCTATACAATGCTAAGAAGAGAAATAGCAAGACAACATTTTCAAAGGGAAAAATCAATGGAGACTTCACAAACCCAGGATAAATCGGAACCAAACTTGTAACCAGATCGGGGAGGCTACAGAGGCCAGTTTGATACCGGAAAAGGACACCGCTTAGAGTCCAATGAAGGGCAGTGGAGGTCATCACAGCGGGAACGCTTAGAAACCACTGAGTCATAGTGGAAACCATCATCGCGGGAGGATAAATCAAAACTCTTTTGTACTCATTGCAAACAGCACAAACATACAAAAGAAGAGTATTTTGAGTTAGCGGGTTACCCGCCATGGTGGGCAGATCAGAAAAGAGGCAAAGCTCAAGTCATCGTTGGAGTTTCAGATAGAACCGAGACAAACCAAGCTGTAGTTGACAACCTGGAGGTCACCAGGAGCGGCGGGGGAAGCCGCGGCTATGAAAGGCCTAATTACTCTGGCGATCATCACAGCAACTCAGAAGGCGGAGGCAGTATAATTTCAAATTAGATTACCATCGGTAACCAGGAGGCTACCGGGAATGGCGGAGGAGGCAGCAGTTATGGAAAACACAACAACTCCGGCAACATAGGCGGCGGAGGTGGCGGTAAAGTTGAAAACCCTAAAAAAGGGAGAGAAGAGAGGCATACATATTTATGTGACCCGTTTAATCCTAATACCACAAACAAAAAAACCCTACCCATCCACCTTTTTAAACCTCCCCAACAAACCCAATTCCATTTAAACCCACAAAGCCCATCCAGCCCAAATCCATTTATATCCATAAAAACCACTAATTCCCAATCCAATAATTTATACCCATAAAACCCAACCAATCCAAAAACAAGCCCAAATCCACCCTTAAACAATTTTTTTCCCAATCCAGCCCAATTACAAAAATATTCCATTCCCTAACCGAACTTAACCCACTAAACCTAAACACTAAAATCCAATCCCACCCAAAAGCCCACCAACTCAAGCCCCGCTCAAACCAATGGATATTAGACTGTGGAGCTACGGACACCATGACCCATGATCTTTCCATCCTTGTCGAACCTATACTTCCCCCTCAAACCCACATTAAAACTGCAAATGGGGGCCTAGCCGAAGTTCAGAGAAGGATCCATTGTTCTCTCCCCAAAAATTACTCTAAAAAATTACCTCTATGTTCCCTCTTTATCCTGCAAACTTTTATCTTTGAGTCACATAACCCGAGAACTCGACTGTGTTGTCCTAATATATCCTCAATTTTACCTTTTGCAGGACATTCATATGAAGGAGATCATTGGGCGTGGTACTGAAAGAGGAGGTCTGTACTATGTTGATGAAGTAACTCATCAAGGAACTGCACTACTTTCTCAAGGGACCCTTCAAACCCAACTCTGGCTATGGCACCGACATCTAGGTCATCCATCTATTAATTACCTTCGTTTATTATTTCCCTCATTTTTTAAACAAAACAATTTGGGTTTTACATGTGAAACTTGTGTGTTAGCCAAAAGTCATCGCAATACATTTGCTTCAAATAACACTAGAGTAAAAGACATGTTCTCTTTAATACATTTGGATGTATGGGGCCCAGCACCATCATCTAATGGATTTCAATATTTTATGTTATTTATTGATGATTTTTCTCCCATGACTTGGGTTTATTTTTTAAAAAACAAATCCGAGGTTTATGACAAATTTGTTCATTTCTTTCACATGATCGAAACCCAATTTAAAATAAAAATTCAAATCCTTTGATCTGACAATAGGAGGGAATTCGTTAACCATACCATGAAACAGTTTTTTCACACCAAAGGCCTTATCCACCAAACAACTTATCCTAATACACCTCAACAAAACAGGGTAGCCAAGAGAAAAAATCGAATTCTCCTTGAAATGACAAGAGCCATAATGATTGAGTTCGATGTTCCCAAATTTTTTTGGCCTGAAGCTGTTACCACATCTGTCTATCTCCACAACATACTACCCACAAAAATTCTTGACCATCGCACATCTCTCCAGACTTTGGAAACTCAAACCCAATTACCTCCCCACCTTACACTTTCGCCCAAAATATTCTGTTGTTCTGTTTTATACATATTTCGAAACAAGACCGATCCAAACTTGATCCTTGTGCACTCAAATGTGTCTTTGTTGTTTATGCCCCTCACTAGAAAGGGTATCGATGTTATAGTCCAAATCTTCATCGTCACGATGGACTACACATTCCTTGAAATTGAATTTTATTACCTTCACCAACCTAGTGACCAGGGGGAGAACTCCTCTAGCTCACTAAGTTGGTTAGACATAATGGAGCAAACAAAACCAAGCCTAGTTTCCAATCCACCAATCACCCCTAGATCACCACCTCAAGAGTTACTAGTCAATGAACAGATCGACAATCTCATATCAACCAATGATTAAACTTCTGATGATGTCCAACAAGAGGTAAATGAACCTTTAAGTCCTATCTCCTTATTTAAGTCAGATGATAATACTAACCCCGACCCACCTAGAAGAGAAACATATTCATTGCCTCGCAGGAATAATCGTGGAATACCTCCAATGAGATTTACACCAGAGCATATTCCTCGCTCCAGTAGATACCCGATGGGAAATCTAGTCAGGGGGAGTTTGTTAAAAGAAGCCAAAGCATTTACAATGACACTATATACTCAAGAGACTCCAACGACTGCTCATGAAGTTAAACAAAGGAAAGAATGGAGAATGGCTATGGATGCAGAAATGGAGGCGCTAAACAAAAATAATACTTGGAAGAAATGTAGACTCCCATCAGGAAAGAAACCAGTAGGATGCAAAAGGGTCTTCACAATCAAGTACAAAGCCGATGACACTATAGAACGATATAAAGCTCGCCTTATAACAAAGGGGTATACCCAAACTTATGGAATTGACTATTCCTAAACTTTCTCTCCAGTTGCAAAGATCGACACAATTCGAGTCTTGCTCTTAGTTGCAGCAAATAAAGATTGGCAACTACATCAATTTGACATAAAAAATACATTTCTTCATGATGATCTAAAAATAAGAAATTTACATAGAGCCGCCACCAGGATTCACCAATGAATTTGAAGAAGGAGAAGTGTGCAAGCTTAAAAAGTCCCTATATGGGCTAAAACAATGCCCACGAGCTTGGTTCGAAAGATTTACAATAGCAATGAGGCAATATGGGTACAAACAAAGCATCTCTGACCACACTCTTTTTCTGAAGAAAAGAGGGGAATTGATCACTTGCCTAATAATTTATGTGGATGAAATAATTATAACAAGCAGTGATACTAAGGAAATCGCAAACTTATGGAGAAATCTATTCACTGAATTTGAAATGAAAGATTTGGGAGGTTTAAAATACTTCTTAGGTATAGAACTATTGCGATTAGATAAAGGAATATTCATCTCTCAAAAGAAGTACATTCTTGATCTCCTCACAGAAACGGGAATGGTAGATTGTAAACCAATAGACTCTCCAATGCAGATGAATCATGGATTAAAAATCAATGGGAGTACAAGGGAGACTGAAAAAGATAGATACCAACGACTTGTGGGTAAACTCATCTACTTGTCTCACACCAGACCAGACATAGCTTATGCAGTTGGGGTGGTAAGTCAGTTTATGCACCAACCATAAGAAGAACATATGGAGGCTGTCATGAGGATTCTAAGGTATCTGAAAGGCACACCAAGTCATGGAATCATCTTCAGAAATAACGGACACTTAGACATAAACGCGTATACAGACGCAGACTGGGCCGGTAACCCAAATGATATAAAATCAACAACAGGATACTTCACCATGGTCGGAGGAAACCTAGTAACTTGGAGAAGTAAAAAACAAAAGGTGGTTCCTCTATCAAGTGCGGAAGCAGAATTTCGAGGAATTGTCAAAGGAATAACAGAGATCATATGGATCAGGAAATTGATGAACGAAATTGGCTTTCTAAATTGTACTCCAAGCAAACTCATGTGTGATAACAGAGCAGTAATCAGTATCTCAGAAAACCCAGTTCAGCATGATAGAAATAAACATGTGGAAATAGATTGACATTTCATAAAGGAGAAACTAGAAGATGGCATAATTGAACTTCCCTTCGTAAGGTCAGAGGACCAGCTAGCAGACATACTCACCAAAGCTGTCACAGGATGATGTTTTCTCGAAGTCCTCAACAAATTAAGTATTGGAGATCCCACTACTTAATTTGAGGGGGAGTGTTAAGAAAACAGCCAAAACATTACAGCAAGAATAAGGGATCCACTACAGAGAGCACTCACAAAGTGATTACAACTCAACCACTTTAGCTAGTGATTACAGCTCAAGTTTCAATTTATTAATATTGTATTACCTTATGAACACTATAAATAAAGCAATGTAATATCAGAAATATATCAATGAAAACATTTATCTTCCTGTCTAATTCTGAGCTCAATCAGTTCAACACAATATTTGCATTTTCTTGCACTGTAAGAGCAAAGAGATTGTGTTAATGTTTTTACTTTAGAGGGAAAATATGTTTTGATTTACAAAACAACATCATGTGAAATGACCATGGAACAAGCTTATGCTTTTTGTCCAGAAAGATGGTTATTTGTTTATATTTTGTAAAAATATATAAATCATTTTTATATTCTATTTGTTTATATTTTTTTATTTTGTTAACTTTTGCTATTATGTAGAATATTGACTCATATTTGGAGGAGTTACGCCTAAATCAAGAAGTATTCCAAAGAACCTTTATCTGCCAACTAAATTTAAGGTACTTGACAAAATAACAAATAATAGCTAACAAGATGAGAAATTACATCCATTAACGTATTTATCACCTTGCATTTTTATTTCAATGTATGGTTTTGAATAAACCAATCTCTGATGGAATTTTAAAATATTACAATGCAACGATACAAGATTCCAAGCCTCAACATGTGGTTCAAGTTGGACTTCATCTGAACCATTATTGTCAATCTCAGCATTATCATGAGTGTCGAGAGAATTAGTTTTGAAGTCTTCCTTATCAACTTCCATTGCTTGAAATTCCATAGAAAGCAACTTAAAACTCCAAATCTATAATATGATCAAACCTAAAAAAACATGTGGCAATGGACTCAGATATAAAATACGTAGTATTTATTGCAAGCAAGAAAATTTAAAATGTGCATATAAATTACAACTTGACATTTTCTCTATTTATAGAATTGTGTAATCATTTAAAAAATAAGAGCAAACATAAAAGGCTGTAAAAATCTCTAAATTCATAACCTTCAAAATGCAAGAATAATGCCATGAAAATTCAGAAATAGATCATGTAGGACCCAATAGGGTGATAAATAGGTAAGAGGGAGGTGAATGACTCTTTTTTGAGTTCTTTTCACAGCTCAGAGGTTAAGCAGAATTTGCCTTTGAAGCTTCTTCTGAGTGATCAACTAACTTGTAGTTTTTACTCAGAGATCCTTGTTGATCCAAATGAGGGATATGCTTTGCAAATTTTATTAACTTTAAATGAATAGTAATATGAATGCAATGATAATTAATATGAGAGGTTTCAAAAATTACAAACATAGATTTTTATTCTGGTTCAGCCTCTGCCTAATCAAGTCCTCGGAGACTTTGTCCAAGATTTAATTCACTATGGATTCTTCTTTTGGTGAAGAAACAACTACTACAGATCTGGTTGAAGTATCATCGAACAACCTTAGTAGATAGGAGCTATACCAATACAGAAGTACCTTCCTTCTTGTATCTAAGGCTCAGAGCTTCTTACTACAGAGTTCCTTTCTCTTTAGTCTCTAAGCTCCCTCACACTAACTCATCTACCAAGCTAGTGTTTACAATTTTGTGTAGAAAGGAATGAAAGAGTTTCCAAACTTTGTTTCAGTAAAAACTCGATCACAAATAGATGAATAATTAGTGTTTACTTTTAGTGATTCAGAGGTGAAGAAATTGCAGAGTTGCTGTGATAGCTTGATTATTCTTTTGATTGATAATACTTCACCAACCTTCTTCACATGAGGAAATCATCCTTTTATAGAGGTTAAGAATGTTTCTGTTGATCTTGGACTGTAGCAGAACTTTTGCCGTTGTCTCTTGGAGAAATCCATTAATTTTCCCATTTAGATATTAACACGTCCAAGTAGATACAGCACGATTTTTTATCAATGAGATTCTTGGTCCCCACGATGTACGGTTGTCTGCTAGGGTTTGAGAGGGGATGTTTTTGTTCCTTGGACAACAATCCTTTTTGTCCTTTTTCTCAACAAGGAGCTTTTGGCGCGCGGTGACATTTAATGCTATGTCAACTCCCATTACTTTTAATGATGAATTATTTAAAAGTCCCTTGAGCATCTTTTGATGGATGTTATCTATTGAGGTAAGACTTCTTCTGAAAGTTGCGAGTTAAAGAGCTTCTCTTCTACTGAATAAGGTTTCTTCTGAAGAATTCTTAAGTTCTTTTTCTCTTCTGAACTTAAAACCAACAAAACTTTATTTCTTAACTTAGAATCCAATAATCTCCTCATTTTTTTGGTTCTGAGTGATCCTTAAGCACAAGGAAAAATCTTGCTCCCTCATAATGTAAAGCTTGTTTTGAGGTGCATCAATCTTCTTGAATATATTGTGTTAGTTATTATTATCAAAGAAGATAGTAAAATGCACATTTTTACTAAGAACAAAGAATAGAATTTCTCATTACAAAGGATGGGTTACAAATTACAAGAGTTACGGTTTCAACAGATAATAGCTAATTTAAGCTATTCTATTTAATCCTAATAAACTCATAATCTTCTGGCTTCTTTGAATCTTGAGAAGACCTATCTATCTCCTTAGTAGATGAAGTAGAGGTTGGGACCATCATTCTAGAGGAGAGAAAAAATAACCGAAAAACCCGAAAATCAAACCAAAGTTATTCGATTCGGTTTCGTTTTTATATATTTATTTTTCAGTTTTCGGTTCGGTTTCGATTCAAAATCGAAAACCGAATAGAAAATCAAAAAAATAAATTTTAATAAATTTAATAATTATTTTCATAATCAATTTACATCTAATACTTGAAAATTAATTTTTGTTTTGAAAATTAACAATAAGCTACATGTGTTAAAAATTATTTATATTGAATTTTAGTCATTTCACGTTAAAAAAATTAATATATGAAAAAAATTAATGTAAAATAAAAAAATATATAATTTTGGTTTAAAACCAAACCAAATTATTTCGATCCAGTTTTAGATTTCCCCCTTTCAGTTTTCGGTTCGGTTTTTTAATCGAACCGAGTTTTGCTCACCCCTACATCCTTTTGAGGTTGGAACCATCCTTCTTCCCAAGTATCTATGAAGTTGTGCTTATCCTTCTCCCTCCACTCAGCAACAACAAGCTGAGCAACAATCATCTTTTCATCAATGGCAAAGCTTTCGATGCATTCTTGAACAATAACAGAATTTACTTGAAGAGGAGGAAGAATCTGTTGAATTAACTTGGCCACCTTTTTGGAGACAGCAAGAAAAATACTCTCCATAATAAGAGTGAGAGCCTTTTGATTACAGATCACTAAGTGTTTAGCCCATTTGTCAGATGGTGAAGATAGGGCACAATCTCACTATCATGAGAGTAGAAGGAATGAAGAAAGAGGCTTCCCAAATTTTTGCCTATTGAACTAACACTCTTCAGTAAGGACTGAGATTGATCATGTTACCTTGCTACGATGCTCTCTTTAGTTTCCTCAATAGATTTTGCGAAGTTCACCAGAGATATCATCTATAACTTCCTTTTTGTATGCAAAGGCATCATCATTGACCCGCTTCATAGTGCTATTGATGGTCTTGATCACTTTAGGCCTCACCTCCTTATTTGAATCCTTAATAGCCTTGAGTGTTTCTATGCTAAAGTCAGTAAAAAATTTTATCATTTCACCCAGGCTATCTTAGATTTTCCCTTGTTGCCACAAACTGATGACATTCTGCCTTTTCAACTTAGTTAATTCCCCTTCAGCCCCATAGAGTACTTAGTTTGGCACCTCTCAATTGTTGCTCCCACTGTGGTGATAACATCACCAATCTGCCTCTGAGACTCTAGCCTATGCTCAGAGATCTCCTCATATATAAGCTCAAGCCCACCAGACACTAATTCATAGCCACCAAATTATCCTTGATGTTAATGTAGTTATCTAGCCTAGTTTCCATTAGCGGTTGAAGATGCTGGATCAACTGTGAATGAATTCGAGATGCCATAGGGATTTAGTTAGCTGGTTGGATAAGAATTTGGGCATGTCTTTTCACCAGAGTCACACTTTTAGCAAGTTATCTGTTGAAGGGCATGATCTTGATGTTTACCACTAAGTTGTTTAGCCTTAACACAATTGTCACCAAATCATCCAAGGTCTTCCCGATGTGATGGAGAGAGTTCACTAGAATGGAAGAAGAGGCATTAACTCCTTCTAAGAGCTCTCCAAACATCCAACCTCTACTGCTGAGAGATTCATCTCCATCAATCCTCTAGGTGAGAGGCCTCTTAATCAAGGTAAGATCACTTAAGGGATCATTTTAACCCTTGACTTTACTAGATTTGATTATGTTGATGAGCTGGGGTTAGTTTGAAATTTCATCTAATCTCCTCAGTGGCCTCAATTTCCTTCAAGTTATCATCTTCCTCTTCATTGACCACTTCCACAATCACCCTTTCTTCCTCATCCTACTTCTTTTCTCCCTCCCTATCCTTCTTCTCTTCTCCCTTATCTTCCTTCTTCTCTTCCTCCCTTTTCTCCTCATTTCCTTTCTTCTCCTCAATGATTGCAGCCCTTGGCACTTGTACAAACTCACTGGTATTAACATCCTTTGATGAGTAAACCCCCCATTCAATTACTATAGTTTACCTCATCTCATCAACCTACAAAGCATTCAGGAATGGATCTTCCTCAGGCACATTCTCTTTCAATAGAATTTACCCAATTTTTTATGATTCTTCCTCTTCACTTTTCCTTTTCAAACCCCTTAACCACTTCTTGGGTGATTGAGGCTGCAACATCAAGAGGATTCTGAGCATTTGGCAAAGGAGTTTCCTTAGGAGTTGTTGGCTTGAATTTTGGAGTGGTGAGAGGAGCCTGTAATAAATGTGAGGGATCAAACTCCATAGTTTTCTTCTCCAGAGGTGGAGACTTGGGCTTCTTAGTAGATTCCTCTTCTTTCTTCTTTATCATGAACTAAATGGGATAATCTACCTTGAGAGGAGGATGAGGAACAAAAGCAAGTAGAACACCTGTTTCCATATCATAATTAATTGAAGCTCCAACTCAGATTTCACCACTCACTTCTACTTCTAATTCATTAGAAGTGCTCTTCTCCTTCATCTTCTCAGAAAATTCCTCTAGAGCAGGAGGTTTCTTCATCATCTATTGAGCACTTCTGACCTCAGTTGCCTTCACAACTATCTTAATATCATCTCCCTTTCTTTTGGGAGCTACTGCCTCAGTTAGGCTTAGGTTCAACACCTTTATCATGTCCTCCTTCTCAAGGTCATCTTCAGCAATCACAGACTTCGCATATGTCTGCTGATCCTTCTTCCCCTTTTTTCTCCAACTTCTTCTTAGGAGCTTTTACCTCAGCCTCCTCTTATAATACTTTCTTCTCCTCCTCTTTCCCTTTCTTCTCATCTTCACTTGGGATTTGCATTTTAGGATCAAACTCCCCCTCTTCCTCTTAGCAGGGAGAATGCTGATTGGCTTCTTGTCATCCTCATCAAAACTCAACTCAGCCATTTGAGGGGGTTTCTAGTCTTTCTTCTTTACGACAAACATGGTAGCTGACTTTTCCTTAGAAAATACCTTCTTAGGAACATGTATAACAATCTTCTCTACACTCACTACCTCGCTCCTTGTTGCCTTGCTTCTCTTGGCCTTAGGGACCTCTTCCTACTTCTTCGCAGGCTCCCTCTTCCTCTTTGGGGATTGTTATTTTGAGAGCTTTAGAGTTTCCCCCTTCTTGGTCATCTTGTTATTCTTCTCCTTCTACTTCCTTTGCTTATCCTTTCTGCAGGGCCTACTCCTTATCCCACTCCATGTCATAATCTACCTTTTTCTCAAAAGTCTCTTTCATAATCTCACTCCCCAAACTTCCTTCTTCCTTTGAGCAGTCTATTCCATGTGAGGATATAATTCTTCTTATTAACCCTCCAAGGGTATACATGTGATTCAACATATACTACATATTTATAACAGGCTAATTCACCTTTTTACCTTCCACCAAATGAAATAGGATGCAATGATCATAGTTAGACATAACATTTGTGGAGTGGAGCTTCTATAGAAGAAGATGGGCCATTAGGAATAACCAACTTAGGCACCTGAGGCATGGGGGTGCTAATATTCCCCCCGAACCATCCTTTTGGCATATAGGCCAACTTATAATAGATCACAGACTCTTCGCTACCTCCTCTAAGGGTAAGGCCATCATCTTTCAAATTCAATAGCTTTGCGAGATATCTCAGAGTGATTGTCATCTTCGTTCCTTTCACCTTCGGGTTCAGTTCCTCTTTGCTCACCATGCATTTCTACAAGTTGTTGTAGAATTTCATGACCAACTTAGGAAAGTTTTCTCCTTCATTTTCATCCAAGTGGCTAGGCCATGTTTCTCAGTGGTTCCATGTATGGTGAAGAGACAAAGAAAGCATTATCTCTGAGATAACGCTGAGGGGTTATGGAGGAGGGATTTGACTAGTATCGAACATGAACAAAGGTCTTTTGAGGGATTTGAACAATGAAAGGGTTTGACCTTTTGGGTGCCATTTTAGGGAGATGATAATTCAGAAATTTTGATATGAGAGAATATGTGTTGAAGTGTTTTGAAGATGAATAGTTGATGAGAATTTATATGTTGAAGTGTTTTGAAGATATAGTTGATGAGAATTTATACATTGAAGTGTTTTGAAGATGAATAGTTGATGAGAATTTATATTATTTCTTCAAAGAATAGGAGGGTAAAAAAATTGTGACGGTTACACCATTTATTGTCTAAAGCGTACATATGTTTCATAGGTTTAACACCATTTACCCTCTAAAGCGTACGTAGGTTTCATAGGTTTAACTATCGGTTAATTTAAATGGTTTTCACTAATGATCAAGAAAATATTTCAGGATTTGAATTTTAGATTTGGTACTATCTGCCTATTACATCTTCTGACTTTGCTGGTTGGATAATGCTTCATATGGTCTTGTTACTTTTGAGTTGTATTACCATAAATTCTCCTTCTGAGATTGCAAACTTCTTCATACAAAATTTCACACAGGATTACTTATGCCAATATTTCCTCTGAGGAAAATGAATCGGTCTTTGCTAAGAGGTTTTGTAAAAATATCAGCTCTTTGATCTTTAGTAGATACATATACCAACTTGACCTCCTTCTTCAACACATGATCTCTGATGAAGTGATGTCTAATATTGACATGCTTCATTAGGCTAGGTTGAATAGGATTTTTGGATAAGTTGATTGCACTTTTATTGTCGCATAGAACTTCAATACATCCTGACTTCATTCCATAATCTTCAAGTTGTTGTTTTATCCAGAGGACTTGAGCAACATAGCTACTTGCAGCCATGTATTCAGCTTTTATTGTGGATAATGCAACAGATGTTTACTTTTTGCTGTACTAGGAAACGATGCTGTCTCTAAGAAAGTAGCATCCTCCAGTAGTGCTCTTTCTTTCAAGTTGGTCTCTTCTATAATCTGCATCAGTAAATCGTATCAGAGAGAAATCTCCATTATCGAGGTACCATAATCCAGCATATATGGTTCCTAGAAGATATCTTAGGATTTTTTAACTGCACTAAGATGAGATTCTTTGAGATCACTTTGATATCGTGTGCAATATCACACAGCATAATGAATATCTGGCTTACATGCTGTCAGATATAAAAGGGATCCAATCATTCCTCTGAAGAGCTTCTGATTAACCTTCTTTCCTTCTGAGTCTTTGCTAAGAATTTTGTTTGATGCCATAGGAGTTGACATCTTCTTTCCTTCCTCCATTCCAAACTTCTTCAAAATCTCATTAGTATACTTTGATTGGTTGATGAATATGCCATTTGAACTCTGCTTGATTTGGAGTCCAAAGAAGAAGGTTAACTCTTCCATCATGGATATCTCAAATTCATTCTTCATCTAAGAGCTAAATTTCTTGCACAACCTGTCATCAATGGCTCCAAATATGATATCATCAACATATATTTGTACAAGGAGTATATCCTTGTTTCTTATTTTGATGAATAAAGTTGTATTTGTCTTTCCTCTGATGTAGCCTTTGGAGATGAAGATACCAAGCTCTGAGAGCTTGTTTAAGACCATATAAGGCTTTCTTCAGTTTGTAGACATGTCAAGGATGTTTTGCATCTTCAAATCCAAAAGGCTACTTCACATATACTTCTTCTGCTATAACTCCATTGAAAAATGCACTCTTAACATCCATTTAATAAAGTTTACAGCACATGTGAGATGCAAAGGCATAAAGGATTCTAATGGTTTCAAGTTTGGCTACTTGATCAAATATTTCATCATAATCAATTCCTTCTTGTTGATTATATCCTTGAGCAACAAGTCTTGCCTTTTTTTCTCGCAACATTTCCCTCTTCATCAAGCCTTTCTGAGCACCCATTTAGTTCCAATGATTGATTTATTCTTTAGTGCAAGAACAAAATCATAAACATCATTTCTAGTAAATTGATCAAGTTCTTCTTGCATGGCCATCAACCAACTCTCATCATGTTCATCATCTTCAAACTTCTTATGTTTAATGATAGATACAAAAGCTGGATAACTTATCATTTTGATAAGTTGTCCTCTAGTGAGAATGGGCTTTTGAGCAGGATAAAAAATGAGTCTTTCTGGATGATCCTTCTTGGTTCTTATCTCTTTTAGGAGGTCATTATGAGTTGGATCTTCTTTTGTTAAAGTTGATGGTTCTCATTGAGCTCCATTTGAGTAGTTTAACTTAGAGGGTTCATCTTTTTCTGAAGAATCCTCCTATTCTTAATCGGACGATGGTTTGTGTGAGACATGTTCTCCATCATCCTCGAAACCACTTCTCTTGCATGCATGGTTAGTTTCATCGAAATCTATATGTATTGATTCTTCAAGAGAACCTGATCTTTTAACAAAGACTCTATAAGCTTTACTATGTTTTGAGTAGCCAAGAAAGATAGCCTCATCATATTTAGGATCAAATTTTCCTAATTATTCTTTACTTTTGAGCACAAAGCATTTACACACAAAAGCCTTGAAGAACCAAATCTTCGGTTTCCTAACTTTCCAAATTTCATTGGGTGTTTTATCAATTACAGCTCTAATGTTAACTATGTTAAGTATGTAGCAAGTTGTGTTTACTACTTTAACCCAAAAATACTTAGATAAGTTGTTGTAACTGAGCATTGATCGAGCCATTTCAACTATAATTCTGTTCTTTTTCTCAACTACTTCATTTTGTTATGGAGTGTGAGGAGTAGAGAAGTTGTGCTCAATGCCTTTGACATCACAAAATCCAGCAAATAGCTTATTTTTGAATTCTCTACCATGATCACTTTTGATTTTGAAAGTAAAACATTTTGTTCCAATTCTTCTTTATTGCACATTCTGGAGAAGCCCTCATAAGCTTCATCCTTGCTATTGAGTAAGATAACCCATGTATATCTAGAATAGTCATCCACTATTACCATGGTATATCTATGTCCACCTATGCTCATAGGTTGAACAAGGCCAAAAAGATCTATGTGTACAACTTCAAGAACTCTTTTTGTAGAAAAGTTAGTTTTAAATTTAAAGCTCTTTTTAAACTATTTTTAATATTGACATGCATTACATAGATGATCCTTTTCAAAGTTTAAACTTGGCAAACCCTCAACAAGTTTTTGTTTGGCTAATTTGGTCAGAAGATTCATGTAAGCATGACCTAACCTTCTGTGTCATAGCCAGGATTCCTCTTCATTAAACATCAAACAAATATCTTTCCTTGATTTATCATTTATGTTAATGATAAATACATTGTTGATTCTATAAGTGCATAAAGAATGGTTTGATTTATCTTACAGTCAATGATGGAGTATCCTTCTAAGTTAAAAATGACTTTTCTTCCTTGATCACATAATTAAGCCACACTCAGAAGATTGAACTTCATGCCATCTACTAGTGAGACTTCATCTATTTTTATTTTAACCCTATGGTTCTTTTACCAATGATCTTTCCTTTCTTATTATCTCCAAAACTCACATTTCCATATCTTTTACGTTCAAGTGAGATAAATGATCCTTCATCTCCTATCATATGTCTTGAGCATCCATTGTCAATGTACCAAAGTTGTTGACCTTTTGTGGTCCTAAGACTTACTTGCAAAACAAGATGGTTAGAATCTTTGAAATCAGTTTTCCTTAGGTTTGGGTGCATTATAAACTAAACCAGGCTAAGTATATATATCATAATATCCATTCTTATGTTTACACACAACAATTGTGTGATTCTTCATTCCATAAAAAATGTGGTGAAGGTTGATTACCTTCTATTGTTGAGGTTTTGGAGAGGGACACAGATCAAAGGGCTCTTGGATCAGTTGCTTATGAGGAAATGGTCTTCTTTTGTTGGATAAATTCCCTTGATTTATCCTTTGACGGTTTTCTCTTCTTTGGGGGATGTTGACTTCATAATGGTAGTTGAATCTTTGAGGAGTCTTTTAACTAGATGTTGAGGCTTGTTTTTGAGGCAGAACCTTCTGCTAATTCTCCTTTTGAGTGGTCTTTGGCTTCTAGACTTGCTCTTTC
Organism: Euphorbia schlechtendalii; assembly: GCA_949673415.1. Classification (NCBI taxonomy): domain Eukaryota; kingdom Viridiplantae; phylum Streptophyta; class Magnoliopsida; order Malpighiales; family Euphorbiaceae; genus Euphorbia; species Euphorbia schlechtendalii. The sequence goes on from CATIWQ010796251.1 coordinate 16,942, forward strand.
TTCTGAGGGTTGATTATGTCAGGTTGAGTTATTTTTCCTAACAGATGTCCTTCAATTATCATCACTATTTTGTTGAGTTCTACTACATAGACTCCCACCAGAACTAGTTCCTTTTTATGCTTTTCTACATCAGCCTCTAGTTCACCTTGCCTTTTGTAAAGGGTTTTTGATGTGTTATCTTTGGCTCTATCATGAATGTAGAAGTCCTCAAAATCTTCTTCAAGGAGCTTAATGTGCTTCTTGTTCTCCTTCACCATCTTGTAGATTCGCATAGTAGTTTCATCAGGAATTTGAAAACTAGAGTTTACCACATCATTTTGGCATGACTTATCTTTGGATGTTGATATGATGAGGATGTCCTTTATGTTCTGTCATTCCATGACTCAATGGTTGGAGCCATGTCATCTACTACCATGAAGCATATTTGAGCAGTTTCTTCTTCACTTGCAGATGAATTAGGAGAATCTTCATTCTCACAATCACTCCACATGGCCACCATTGCTTTTCTACCTTTATCCTTTCTTAACTTTGGGTAGTTGGATTTGATGTGTCATTCTAGATGACATTCAAAGCAGGTGATGTTCTTTGAGCTTTCTCCTCCGGGTTTATCTTTAGAGGATCTGAACTTATTCTTTGTAAAGTCTTTCTTTTGATATTCTAACTTCTGAATGAAGCTTCCCTTCTTCTGGAAGTTTTGCATTGATATTTCATGAGTTGTTAAAGACCCGATCAACTCATCATATTTGTAAGTAGAGAGAACCTGGACCTCTTCAATTGATGTCTTCTTTGCATGGTAGTCTCTTGTTAGGCTTCTCAAGATCTTCTTTATTTGTTCTTCTTTTGATAATATTTTTCTTAGCCTCTTGAGCTCATTGATGATGTTAGTGAATCTGGAGTTCATGCTGGATATGGATTCATTTTCTTCCATTTCGAATAGCTCATAGTATTGAAGGTTCTGATTTATCTTTGATTCCTTTCCTTTGTCAATTCCTTCATGTCACTTCCAGCTTCTTCCAGATTTTCTTAGCACTTTCACAACCTGAAATTTTGTTATACTCTGCTGCATCTAAGGCACAATGAAGAAAGTTAATAGCAGTAGCGTTACTTTGAAGTTTCTTCATGTCAGCATCATTATATGCACTTTCAAGTTAGGGGTTGTTATTCCATCCTCTGTAATCATAGGTATGTATGATCCATTTGTTATTGCTAGTTAGGCATATATATCTTATGATTGGATGAAATTTTTTTTTCTATTCTTCCAAAATGTATAGTTCTATCCAAAGAATAGAGGAGGCCCAAACACAGATAGCCTTTTTAGGAGAATCTGTGTAGTCTGGTTTCCAAGCAGATTTTTCATGATGTTATCACTTAATGATCTTTACTCAAGATTGATTTAAATCTTTTGAATGAGTCTAGCTCTTATACCAATTGTAAGACCTAGTAGGGTGACAAATAGGTCAAAATGGGGTGAATGACTCTTTTTCGAGTTCTTTTCATAGCTCAGAGGTTAAGTGAAATTTGCCTCTGAAGCTTCTTCTATGTAATTAACTAACTTGTTGTAGTTTTTACTCAGAGCCCTTATCGATTCAAATGAGGGATATGCTTTGCAAAGTTGATTGACTTTAAATGAGTAGTAATATGAATGCAATGACAGTTAATATGAGAGGGTTCAGAAATTGCAAACATAGATTTTTATCCTAGTTCAGCATCTGCCTAATTTAATCCTTGGACACTATGTCCAAGATTTAATTCACTATAGATTCTTCCTTTCGTGAAGAAACAAACCACTAAAGATCTGGTTGAAGTATTGTCCAACAACTTCAGTAAATAAGAGCTATACCAATATAGAAATACCTCCCTTCTTGTATCTAAGGCTTAGAGTTTCTTACTACAAAGTTCTTTTCTCTTTACTCTCTAAGCTCCCTCACACTAACTTGTCTACCAAGCTAGTGATTACAATTTTGTTTTGAAAGGAATGAAAGAGTTTATGAACTTTGTTTCAATAAAAACTCGATTACAAACAGATGAAGAATTAATATTTGCTTTTAGTGACTCAGAGGTGAAGAAATTACAGAGTTGCTGTGATAGCTTGATTGTTCTTTTGATCGATAATACTTCACCAACCTTCTTCACATCAGGAAATCATCCTTTTATAGAGGGTAAGGATGATTTCGTTGATCTTGGAGTGTAGCAGAACTTTTGCCCGTTGTCTCTTGGAGAAATCTGTTAATTTTCCAGTTTAGAGATTCTCGTTAACACGTTCAAGTAGAATCCGCGCGATTTCTGTCAATGAGATTCTTGTTCCCCGGAATGTACGATTGTCTGCTAGGATTTGAGAGGTGATGTTTTTGTTCCTTAGACAGCAACCTTTTTTGTCCTTTTTCTCAACAATATACTTTTGGCGCGTGGCTGCATTTAATGCTATGCCAGCTCTCGTGACTTTTAGAGTTGAAATACTTAAAAGTCTTTTGAGCATCTTCTGATGGATGTTATCTGTTGAGGCAAGACTTCTTCTAAAAGTTGCGGGTTCAAGAGCTTCTCTACTGCTCTTCTGAACTTAGAACCAACAAAACTTAATTTCTTAACTTAGATACCAACAGATCCAACAAAAAAAACAAACATAACAACATGAGCAGTATTAAATAAAAAAATCCCTTAGTTTCATTAAAACTGCAAGATCGTTTTTCATTCTTCGCTTCCCTTCACATATATTATCAATTAGATGGTAAAGTCAATGCAAGCATACTTAACACATAAATTAATTACTCAAAGCTTCCTCAGTCACATAGGTCAAATATTAAGTAAGTTTTAGACTTTAACTATCTCTAATCCTTAGTAATCAATAATCAGCACAAAACTAATCAAACTCCTAATCTCTATTACCTACAATAACGAAACAAATAACCAATTTGACAGTTGCATCTCTAATTTTTTCAGAACAATTAAACAATTTAAATTGTTCAGTTTCAAAGCAAAATTCGTTGTTTAACGACACTCATTAAGAATTACAATTAAATAATGGACTCAATTAACATGCATCAGTGCAAAACAAAATTGAATTTGCCTCCATATATTTCATATTAATATCGTTTTTAGCCGGAAAAATGAAATTTCACCTATTTTGGCGATAAATCTGATAAAGAATTCTACCGATGCAAACGGACTGGGAGACAGAGAGATTCACAATCCAAAAGCCAAAAACCCAAATGGATTTCAAGAGGAAAAATAAAAATTGACAACGTATTTCACAAATAAGGATGAAAATTTTGCCCTATTTGGTGGAGGAAACTGAGAGACGGAAAAATTGTTGACAGAGAACCATTTTCTTGCCTGATTATAATGGAAAACGATTTTTTTAAAAAAATAATAAAGGAAAATATATGCGGTTACATATATGGAAAAAAATTACTTTCAGATTTCATTAATTTGATTAATTAGCCAGCATTATTGCATATTACTTTCAGCTTTTGTCAGTTTTGATTAATTGGTCAGCAATTATTATTGGATAGAATTACTGTAAATGCGTGTCATGTGCAGTAGACTCTTCGTAGATAAATATGATATTATAATTAGATGTAATTATGTTGTAATGAAGAGACAAGAAGTGATTTACGTTATAAATAGATGTAATTTTTTATCATTTTAATCAAAATAAAAAAAATAAAAAAAAGCTGCTCTTGTGAAAGTGTTAGAAATATTTTTCTTTCATGATACATTAAATTATATTTTAAATATACATATGCAAAAGTGTATAAAACATATTAAAGTATATTAAAATTGTGTAAGCTTGGAACAAAAATATATAAAAAATGACACTAAATTGGAAACCACTAACTAACATAGAAACATAGAATCAGATCTTATTTTTCATTTGGTCCAACATAGAAAATAATTTAAATTAATTTAAATTATATGTAAACAAATATTCAAATAAGAAAGGGAGTTGTACATAGGAATATATGCAAAAGTTAATTTATTTATTGGTCCTCTTTACTTTAAAAAGCCTGTTCATTAGTAATCTTAAATATGGGATTCATTGACAATGGGGTCGAATATTTTTTAAGGATTTATAATTACATCATATATGGGCTCTGCCAACTAAAAATCCAAGTGTTGATATTAAAGTGTTGCCATTTTAACATAGGAAATTGACTTGTGCCAACATTTATTTGTTAATGTTGACAAAACCGACCAATAGTAACACATTTCTTACAATTATAAAAGTGTTGGAAAAAAAGTGTTAAAATTGGGGCGGGAATCCGAGTGCCAAAATTTTGGTGCACATCAAACGCATGAAATAAAATAAAATAAATTAAATTTATCCATAAAAAATACCCTCTCTATTCTCCTCTCAGCTTTTCTGTCTAACACAGAAACCCTCTCACTTTCCTCTCTTCAAATCGATCAATTTTTCTCCGACGCCGCCTCCTCCTTCATCTCGTTTTGGCGTTCTTTAGCTCCTTTTACTATGCGCCTCTTTTTTCGATCAATTTTCTGTAAATTTTCACCCTCTGCAACTCAAAGTCGTCGCCGCTGTTCACCACCATCTTCTGTACCCGATTTCTTTTGTTACCTACTTCTCCCTTTTACAGTCGATGCCTCGAAGTCGCTTCAAGCCTGCAATAGCCACTGTCGATCTATCGTTCAACCTTTGAAGGTAGCAATTTATGTTTCTGTTTGGGTTCTTTCTTGGCCGGAACTGCTCACACGTCACCGTCGTCGATTTCTCTCTCTATTGGTTATACACCAGGTATGTATGAACTTAAGTTTCTTACCTTGCCTTGAGTTTGTGAGGATTGGGTTTTCTATTTGATGTGGTCAATCTTAGAAGATTCGTTAATTTAGAGGGGATTAGTGTTAAGAATTTTGTTTACCTGCAATATGCCTTTGAAAGGGGATTAGTAATATAGGCTTTCACTGTACTCATGACATGTACAACAAAAAGGGGATTATTAACTTTAAAGGGGATTATTAACTGTGAGGGGATTAGTAACATTGATTCCCTTGTTAGATTGAGATGATAATCTACTGTTATTATCAATATATGGATAAAATAGAACTGAATTCTTCTCTGTATTATCCTCTTTTTCTTGCCTATAAGATCTTTATATCTTTCAGAAGTTAGCAGTTATGAGTGCTAATGTAACTGGTCAGTACTGTAGTCCTCTTGATGAGCAGAAACAGGTTTCTGCAAAGTGCTCGCTCAATCTCTCTAATAATGTAGAAGACTGGATTACTGGGAATAATTCAAACAAGGTTTTTACAGTTCAAGCTAAAGAGAAGCTAAAGGTTGTCAAGCCAAGGAAGAATGATGGGGTTACTGGTTTTAGCAGCAATATCCAAGCTACTGAAAATGTCATGTCTGATTTTATGTGGAAACATGATGAAGAAAGCTACTTGCAGAGAAGTTACGCTGATGCGTCTGGAGTTGCAAATTCTTCAAGTTGTTTTACCACATATGGTTTGTTGTCAGATTAGGTATGAGATACTA
>CATIWQ010796392.1:0-10595 GCA_949673415.1 Euphorbia schlechtendalii
ATTATTTTTATATACTTAATTAATTAAGATACAAGTAAAGAATTAATTTTGGGCCAAACTAATCCATACATGTTTAAACATATAATTTGGCTTGTATGTATGTATGTATGTATGTATGTATGTATGTATGTATGTATGTATGTATATATGTATGTATGTATGTATATTTTAATTAGTATATTAACTTAATTAATTTGGGGGATAATTATCCCAAAAGAAACAGTCATTATTTTTTTTTTGTGATAATCATGGGAGTTGTGACCATTTCTTCCATTGCTTCACTTTCCCCCTCTTTTATTTTTCCCATAACTGTAACTTAGTTTAAATTTCAAAATTTAAATCTTCTCTCTCTCTCTCTCTGTCTTTTAAAACCCAAGTCTCTCTCTATCCTCTCACTTTTGGAAACTCTCTTTTCTTCTTCTCTGCTCTCCTTTCTTTTTCCCTCTACTAACACATTTGTTTTGCCACCATATCAAAAAAACTAAAAGCTTCTGCTTCCAAGTCTGCCCCCGCCTTTTCGCAACCTTCCACCACTGTGGGGAGTGATGAAAATCTGACTCCACAAGAGAGAAATGTGAAGTTGTGCTCCATTTTCGTAGATGAAGAAGATACTGCAAAATTTAAAGCACTCTCTCAAATTCCATTCCAGAGCTCTAGAAGTTTTGACTAGTTTACCTTGATTAGCCTTCAAGTTTCTCACCACCTTCACCCTAGGCAACTTAGTCAAAACCAATGATGATCCAAAAGTCTTCTTTCGCATGATGGGAAAGAATAAATCTCTTAGTCAAAACCAATGATGATCCAAAATTCTTCTTCCGCATGATGGGAAAGAATAAATCTCTGGTAATGAATGATTTTAAAGTTGCCCTCCAAGTGGTTTCTGAAGAGGAGGCTTCTTTAGGAGCAATGGATGAAACCCTGAGTGCTTACCCCTTTGAGTTCAAGAGAGACAAATATCTCAAGGAGATCTCTAAAATTGTCATTAAAGAGTACTTTGAAAATATTACAAAACTGAGCCATCGCATTATCCAGAAGTTCTTGTCTACGAGTCTCTTTGGGAGAAAAAATTAACCCACCATGCTTTCTATTGATGTTTTTGCCCTATAGTGTAGGGAGAAGGAGTAGAAGATGAATGTTGGCGCTTTTTTGGCCACGTATCTATCCACTTCTAAAAATCAGGGAGCTATCCTCTACGGTTCTCTTATGATAAGGATTATAAGAAATCTCTTCAAAGATTTCTCTGGTGAAAGCTTTACTCTAGAAGCCACGATCTCACCTTTGTCTTACCCCACTCTTAAGCAAATCAAAGTATGTAGGAAGGTGGATGATATCTAGGTAAGAATTATTGAGGAGGAGGAAGTTGTGGAGAAGCCCTTGAGGCAGAGTACCAGGAACAAGGCCTCGGTGACTGCGGAGGCCTCCTGCAAGAAGATGCTGCAAAAAGGAAAGCTTATACTAACTTTATGGTGGAGGATTTAACCCTTTCAGATAATGAAAGGTTGAAGATATTTGAGGAGACCTCGAGCCTGATAATGGCCCAGCTCTGCAATGGGTTTTTCTAGACGAAGACCGCTCTACTGAAAGTGATGGAGGACAATGAGCTGGTGAAAGAAAAGCTCCATGAAATTTACTGCTATGCTGGCATGGAGTATGAGGTTAAGGGAGGAGAGCTGGTACCTACTACCAAGAGAGCCAAGAGGGCCATTCTGCAAGAGTTGGCATCTAGTGAGAAGAAGGAAAGCTCTCCAGGGGAGAAAACCTGAAGAGGAAGAAGAAGATGAGAAGATGGAAGACATAGAGGAAGGAGATGAGGAGGTCTCCTCCCAACCTCAGGAATGATGAAAACCTCTAACCTCTCTTGGTGAACGGTATCAATAAGTTTTATGTCTCTTTTCGCTTTCAGTACAAGATCTCCCTTAAATTCCTATGCATGATTGTGAATTATTTGCATTGCTTTGAAAACAAAGCAAATTTTAAGTATGGGGATGGTAGGTTGAGAACTTGAACATGTAATTTAGTGATAATATGTTCTTGTTGGCTTTGTAAATCTGTTTGCCATATTTACTTGTGTGAAGACCTTTCTTTTGATGGTCTACTATTTTAATGATGCTTCTGCCTCATAACAATCGTGTAATATTTGAACTTGTTTGCTTGATTCGGTTCATAATTAGATTTAGGTAATTGCATTTGTTATTAGTTCAATTTGAAAGTAGGTTATACTAGCCGGTTTTGAGTGAATTTTAGGAAAATAGCATGCTAGGAAAAGAACTTGAGAACTCTGATTTTGTACATTCTTTTTAACTTGTTTTAGCATGATTAAGGGTTAAATTTTTTAATTTTTTTTATTAAACTTATAGCAAAGTCTAGTAGCATACCCAAAACGTGAGAATTGGAGCCTAAAATGAAAATTTTATTGATGAGAAAAAAAGTTCTTATTATCTAAGCTAGAACTTGTCATCGTAAATATATAAAATGCTATTTTGTATTATTCTAGTTAAGACCACAACTGAAATCTCATGCTAATTGACAGAGATAATTAGGTTTCTCCCTTAGCTTAAATCAGCCTACCTTTTCATCACCCTTAGATTTCCCCCTTTAAGCCTGAAACCCTTCCTTGTTTTTCCACAAACAATAACCCCTTTTCAATTCACTTTGATTCCCCAAATTCACCCTTGAACTTTAACAATTGAGAAGAAAAATGAATAAAAGCAGAAGAACTTTTAATGGTATTGAAGTCCTTGTATGAACCAATGCAAGAAAGTCTTCATCAAAATTGGGAACATCTCACAATGAAAGAACAAAGACTCAATCAAGTCCAACTTTTTAAAGCTAATCAGAATAAAAAGACAAAGAAATTAATATACAAGGTTGTGTGCTTCAAGTTGTCAGAAGCAAGAAGTTGAGATTCCCCAAAGAGTTGAAAATTCCGGACAAGAAGCCCTTCTATTTCACCTAAAATCTGCAAAATCAAAGAAATATTGTTAAGTTCATTTACCTAAAAATCATCCTTCCATATCCTTCCCTAAACCCTAGCCTACCCTTGAAGACCTCTTGATAGCATGTGCCCTTTTCACCCATCCGTGGTGGAAACTAGACCAATTAACAAGCCTATGGCCTAGTGTAACTTGACCTTGTTGAATGAGTGAAATCCTCCTTGAATTGCACCCTTCAACACTATCTTAAAAGGTCTTCTAGTCTGATGCTATTAGATTGATTTAAGAATTTCAAGTTTTTACAAGTTGAATGCTTTTTCATAGATAGTGAAGCATTTCTAATTTGAAGGTCTCCTCTTCTTTTTCTTGACATCCTGTTTCTTTTTGTTTATTCTTGATTTTCTAGTTTACACTTAGTTAGCATGATTGAATGAGTTAACTCTTGTGATTGCTTAATCTTTGCATGAATTGCTTAAGGGTAAACAATGTTTAAGTGTGGGTATGTTTGATAGGTAGAAATTATATCATCAAAAGCTAGGAATAATTATGTTGAAACTAAATATAAATGAGAAGATTTTATGAAGACCTTCATGTAATTCAGGTTTTCTGTTGAAAAAGGAGACTTCCTAGGCGAGGCTGAAAAAAGGGCAAGAACAGAGAAAAGGAGGGCTGCGCTAAGAAAGGAAACTATCACTGATGTCACCAGGATAGAGAATTTGCTGTGGTTGGGAAGAAAATATAGTTTTGTTTTTTCAAAGTAACTTAGTTTGTTTGGTTTGTTGCTAGTTACCCCTTGATTAGCAAGTAGACATTATTTTATTATATGTAAGTACAATATTAAGATATTTTTTTGGGAACATGTGGTTGAAATCTGCCTTGGCTTTTGGTAGCTTTATTGATCCATGTGCTTTTGGTGGAAAAAGCTAAGGGTATATCTCTTAAGCTCTTTTGTTTTTCCGCCAATTTTTCATCTATCTATCTAACAATTGTTTCTTAATTTTTTCTCTTAAAGTGCTGCCATTATTACATTTTCTTCAATTTAGATTCATTTATGGTTTTAGTTGAGTAATTAATGAAGATGGGTGAGTAGTCCACCAACAAGTGAAGTTTGCCATATAAAAGGCAGTCCTAGGAGATCTTCCCCTTGCTGTAAAGTATCTTTTCCTTTGCTTGGTTTGAATATTTGTGTCAATAAATGATTTATTGCTTAAATGAAACTTGATCACTTTCATGCTTAATGTTGAGTAGTAAGGACTGAAAGGTGATATGCTCTACGCAGAAAACCTTCACTTACATAAACTTCATGAGATCAAAAGATAAATGTTTATATGCCTTGGGTTTCACTTTGTTGAATTCTTAACTAAACTTAATGCTACTTTGTTATTCATATGAAGGACCAAAAGGTGAAGTGTGTTTAGCTTAGTAAGAAACTAAACTAGCTTAGGAGGCGATTAAGGGATTTAAGGCTAAGAGACCTTGGAATTGGATATCTGAGCAAGGTCTTGTACTGAAAGCTAGGGAAGATAGTCTTAAATTATTCTTTGGGTAGACTTAACTTGAATCCTTTAATTGATTAACTTAAACAACTTTTTAATTATATTTTTATCACTATTGCAAGCCTTTAACATTCACAAAATCCTCCTTTTAAGAAATCACTTTTATCCCACCATTAGCCCATTTATCCTGATAAGTGCAAATTGACATAAAGACCTCCCTATGAAATACGATACTCTTGCTTGCCGCTTTGCAATTTGACACTAGTATACTTGTTAGGTGTGTTACTTTTGAGTGCAACACCTACCAATCATGATAAGTAGTCACCATTTTGGATAAGATCTTCTTGATCGACTTGTTTGCTGCTTCCACTACCTTGTTAACTTGAGGTCTATAGTGAAAAGAGCGATGATGCGCGATCCCATATTTTTCAATCATATCAATCGTTGCCCCTTGGAACTGAACCCTATTATCAGACACAATATGGTGAGGCATTTCATAGTGCACAAAGATATGCTTCTTAATTAACTTGGACATGTTCTTGGTGGTTATTTTGGTGAAAGATTCAGCCTTTACCCATTTGGAGAAGCTTTTGAGTACTATAACAATGCACCGATGCCCATTAATCGAAGAGGTTCAGATCCCACCAATAATATCAATCCCCCACGTTGAGAATGGCTAAGGAGTTGAAAGATTATAGAGATCTGACAAAGGTAAATGACTAATGTCTCCATATATTTAGCATTCATGACACTTCTTTGTCTCGGAGATGTAATCGACTATCATTGTGGTTCAAAAATATACCATGGATACGGTTCATGACTAGAGAAGCTTCTTTTTCTGAAAGACACCACATAAGCAAGCCATAGCTAGTGCATTTAAAGAGATCATCACTAAAAATTTTGAATTAAGCAGCTAGCCATCAAAGAGATAACCATTCTGAATATGTTACCCCTAGAGGAAATTCCCCATCTCGGATCAATCGGACTATGTCCAGATACCAACAATTATTATTCATGCTAATAGCGGTCGAGATGGCGTGATAAAAGAATGGCTCTTTTGATGATTGAGGGACCATGGTTCTGATGGGTTGGGACTGAGGATCTTCCCACATAGAGTCTAGAGTAGCCAAGGAATCCTCCATTTGATTCTCATCCCGGGGGACAATGTCAAAATAGAGATTTCTTGAATTTCGTGGCCAACTCCCATACTGCATCAAGGTACGGTCGAAATGACTCTTCCTTGATTTCTCAATCTCGGAAAACTTGCCAAATGACAAGGGAAGAATAGCTAGTGATAGTGACTTTCGATGCCATGATATTTCTCAAAGACTTTATGCCGTATAGGCATGCCTCATATTCAGCTCCATTATTAGTGATGGGAAATTCAAGGCGCTCAGAGAGTGGGATGACCTCATTCTGCAGTGTTACTAGGACAACCTCGAGACCCGCCCCTCGATGGTTCAAAGCTCCATCAAAGAACATCTTCCACTCTCCATTCACTAACTCTACGACCGCTAGCTGCTCATCAGGGAAATCTAAGTTCTCAACATAATTAAAGTCGAGGGTTTGACTGTCAAGGAATTCGGTGACTACTCTACCTTTAATCACCTTCTTTGTGACATATTCAATATCAAATTCAGAGAGGAGAAACAACCAACAAAAGAGGTTTTCGACTAATGTAAGAGATTGGCACAAATACTTCATCGGATTAATCTTAGCCACTGCTTGGATCCTTTATGACTAGAAGTAGTGCCTGAGCTTTTTATTGAGCCAGACCATTTTCATGCATGTGTTCTCAACAATAGTGTATCAGCTCTCATATTGGTTAATCAAGATAGTAATTGAACATGCAATCGTTGCAAAGCGGAATTTCAAAACTTAAAATCAACCTAAGGATCTTCTAAGCATGCCATGATTGATATATTCTATATTAAAACATTCAATAGATGCTTTTACTGGTTTATAAAACATATAAAAGAAACCTAGCATCTAAAGATTAAAGCATTACACGTTAATGCGTGCTTGATCTCTCTTTTGGTAGCGGTGTCCCCTTTGAGTAATTCCGACAGCACAAGCTTCCAAACTAGGAGAGCCTCTATAATTAATCGACACAAATCTTCATCGATGTTCACCTCTTTTCTATTGATAATATAAAAGTTCTAAATATGAACAGGTGTTGTCAGTACCGCTTATCAAATAGAAAAATGATGATAACTGCAAGTATACAATTGCGATATAGTTTTAAAAGATATCGATCCCACAGGGAAGGAATTCGGTTCTAAGGATCAACTAGAGTTACGAAACAAAAGAAAATAAAATAAGTTGAAGGTTTTGAATGGTAGACTGATGAATGGACAAATGCATGAATAGATTGGAGAAGATGTAAAGCATATAGTTATTCCCTAAGAACAAGTATAGTGGAGTAAAATATGCACAATAATAAAAAATGTTTTATGCACTATATAACTTCAACAAACTCGGTTCTAGACGCCCAAATATCCTATAATTCACAACAGAGCAACACATGAAATGAATTTTTTAAATCTAGGGTAAATGAATTATGACACTTATAAAAATCTGGACAACAATAATACTATGCTTAGTACGGGTCACTCTCACATAGCCATATTTAGCAAGTTACCACTCCAAAAATGTTGGCTCACTAAACAGTGTTATAATCACAGATCCAGTGATTATAAACAATCTTGTTAACCCCAAACTACTCTTAAAGTCAACTTGAAAGCATATAACTTCATTAATATAAGTGACACAAGATGAAATACTCGTTATGACACATAGGCATATCATAAACTTTAAATTAGAAAGTATAAGTAGAAAATAAAGTAAAGTTGTAAGGTATGCAAGTGAAAATCTAAAGTTGATCAAACCGTATCCACTCTTTAATGGGAGTGGTCAATTCCCGCAATTCCTACGTCTACTTTGAATTCGGTTTCAACTCGTACAAAACCTCCATTAGGATGCTATTTCTTATGAATATTGAACAAATGAATGTTGAAGAACAGAAACTTTTATTGATAAGTGCTTTGCAATTACACTCATAAAACAATAGCTCGAATTTGTGGAGAAATCTAGTAATTGAAACAAGAATCGAATCACTTATTCATTTTTCTCTCTAACACTTTGAACTTAGTGAAATCTAAATAACTTTCACTCTCTATCTATGCTGCTAACGCTAATTGCCTTTACCATTGCATACATGAAATGGTTGATTTGAACCTCTATTTATAGAGTGTGAAAGGTTGCATTTATCTAAACGAATAGTCATGTCCATTGGTGAAGGGTTGCATTATCTTCAATGTGATTGGATGCAAGATTTCATCCTTATCTTCAATGGATAGGCACCTTTTGGTGGTTACATTGTCTTCAAAAGCTGTCTCTTCGCTTGATAGTTGTTGGCGATTGATCATTCTTATCCTTTGGTTGGAAGTTGAGAAGATTTGATCAAACTCATCATGATTTGCGAGCATGACATACATTTCACGATCATGAATGTAAGTTGGTAATTGACTATTTTTGAAGAATGACAAGTCACGATCGCGATAGATAGTCACGAGCATGATTTGGCTAATCACGAGTAGGAATCACTATCGTGACATGGTTGTGACTTATCGCAATAGATAGTCGCGAGCGCGATTCGGCCAATCGCGAGTAGGAATCACTATCGTGACATGGTTGTGACTTATGCTTTTCTTCATGATTCTTCTTTGTAACTTTACCGATCTTTGACAACTTCAATCCTAAGCCAATTCCTTGCATTCCATGCATCTTTTTGCACCTTTTTCACTCTTTTTGCATAGAATTCTATCTTTGATCATTTCACTCCTCAAATTCACCTAGTTTCTACACTTGCATAAAAAATAACTACATACTAAGTGAAATCTTTTATATGAAGTATAAAATGACTCTAAACCACATCATTTTATGAGTAAAAATATCAAGATAATAAGTGTAACTATACACTTATCAACCAACCAAAACCTCGTAAAGGTAGAACTCGCAGATTGACAGCAACTGCTAGACTAGTAAAAAAATCAACCCAAAAATAATCTCGAAGGTTCACTTAAACTTAGAGCCTTCAATAAGAATTCTTCAATTTGTTTGGAGAAACTCGTGAAGAATCTTGCAAAATAAAAGGAAAAAGAGATTATAAATCAGAGAGAAAATCAGCTTTTAAGCTTTTCTGGTGTGCGAATAATGAGAGGCTTCAAGCAAATATATAGGGAAAAATGGGGGAATGATAGACTACCCCTATAACTCTGCATGGGATGGGATAAACCCATCCCATGCTTATCGAGTCAACCGTGCGGGTAGGGTAACCCACGGGCTGACCCGCGAGTTTCATGAGCGGGCTTCCCTCATTAGCCGCAAGCTCATGCTTACGACTAGCGCGGCTTGCGAGCTTGCTGCTGCAAGCCTACGCAAGCACTGCCTTAGGTAGCTCTTGTATGCTTGTAGCCCCTAACAGGCGGGCATGCTTGCGCACTAGCATCCCGTGAGCTTTTCAGCTCGCGGGGCAGCCACGCTGGCCCCACCTTGAAAAACCCGAGTTCTTTTAAGGGCCCACTAGCAACGAGAAAATTCCCTTGCTCGTTCTGACTATTTTCCCTATCTTTTTCATAATTCCTTTTAATTATTGCTTCAGTCCGACAAAGACCCGAAGTGTGCGACCTCATAGGATCCCAAAGTATAGAGCTACTAGAGGTTAACCTAAACTTAGCTTTCCATCCGGGAACCTTTAGGCTCAGTGTTCTAGACCTATATGGAACCTGATAGCTCTGGATGATCAAATGGGCTTTCTAGTAAAGGCGTATGATCCCCCATTACTTAGAACATCATGTGCTTGTAACTTAATCCCAATCTGCAGTAGTAACCTATGCAATATACTCCTTCCATGAAGTACCATCTAGTTTATTGAGCTCAGATTAAGTGTTAGCTCATGTAATAGCTGTAGCTATCCTGGAATTAGACTTATTCACGAAGAACACCACTCAGCCATTATGAATCATGATTGACTAGAAACCATTCTAACAATCTTATACTCTAATAAAAGGTTTATGAGTGTGTCAGTGTAACAAGGGGCCCTAAGGTACATCTCCCATTATATTGCTATAGTGATGGATCTCATCTTAACTACTGATAAGTGTATAATTACACTTATTATCATTATAATTTTACACACTAAACACTATAGTTTAAGTCATTTTTATACTTCATATAAAAGATTTCACGTGGTATGTAGTTGTTTTTTATGCAAATGCAGATACTTGGTAAATCTTGGGAGTAAAATGATAAAAAAGGGAATCTTATGAAAGATGAGTGAAAAAGGTGCAAAAAGATGTGTGGAAGATTTGGCTTAGGATAGAAGCTGTCAAAGATCGATAAAGTTGCAAGGAGAATTCTGAAGAAAAAAGCAATTCACGGTCACGATAATCATTTGTGGTTGCAACTTATTCTTCTTCAGAATAGAAGACTACCAATCAAGACTTGGACGGTTTTCTAGTTTTATCTTCTTAACTACCAACCGCCAGATAAGCATGATCAACAACCATCAACCACCATCAACTACCAATAAAAAGACACTTATAAGAATTCAACCAATCATGAAAAGGTGACTATCCATTGTGGATTAGATTAAAGCTTCTCAACCAATCATAATGAAGTGATGCAATCATTCACCAATGGACACAACTCTTCGTATGGATAGATGCAACCCTTCAAACTCTATTAATAGGGCTTCAAGACCTCACAATTTCATGCAGCATTCAAGCAGTAAGTGGGCATTAGAGTGCATGAGTGAAATATAGTGTGTGTATAGATAGAGAATTCGCAACGTTCATAAGTGTTAGCGAGAAAATGTTTAAGTGATTCGAATCCTTGTTTCGATCACTAGATTTCTCTATATTCTCAAGCGATTATTGTATAAGTGTACTTGCAAATCACTTATCAATAAAAGTTTTTGTTCTTCAATATTCGTTTGTTCGATATTCGCAAAGAATAGCATCCTAGCGAAGGTTCTGTACGGACCGAGACCAAATTCAAAGCAGACGCAAGAATTGTTGGAATTGACGACTCCCATTAAAGAGTGGATACGGTTTGATCAACTTTATCTTTCACTTGCATACCTTACAACTTTGCTTTGCTTTCT
>CATIWQ010796443.1:0-16641 GCA_949673415.1 Euphorbia schlechtendalii
ATAGAAAAACAATACTGTATGTAACAAGAGAGAAACTTGAGAAAATCTGAATGTTTTATTTGATAAGTATCAGCACATTATATAATATTCAAAGACTAACAGATGAGCTAAATTATAGGAAAGGATAAAAAAATCAAAACAAAATCATTGACTGCGTAAACTACAACAAACAAATAGGAAATAAATAAAAACTCAATAGCAAGATTTGAGCAAGACTAACAGAATGTAGTAGCCCTCTAAGAGATAATCAAATCTAAGTCACAAATGGACAACTATAATCCTTCCCCCTAATAGAAGAACGAGGCTGGCTTGCTCAAGCACCCCAATGAACTTACATTACTTTAGGTGGGGAGATAGACAACTTGAATCCTTCCCACCTCATGTTCTTAATTAAAATACCTGAATATATTGTAATAAAGATACACTCAGCAAATCGACCACTTGAATGATTTAGATGATTCAATTATAAAACATAGAAATATATCAACAAATTATTATGCTGCATAAAAAAACCAAACAAGAATAGAACAAAGTCAAGATGAACTAACCTAGTTGCAGTTCTCCTCCCTCTTGGACCTCATATGATTCTGCCATTTTAGGAATCATATTAATGGCAAGATTGGTTTAAGCTTCAGCCATTAATCGATCACCAATTTTAACTCCAGTCAGCTACGAAAATGACAGAACACAACAATATCATATAAAATGACTAAAATAATAACAAATACACGAAAGTTCATTTATAATGTGTTATTTATATAACTACCAGCACTCCAAGAATGCTAATCATACTTTAGTCTATTACTAACACCATCAAGACTGCATTAAGTGCTTAAACACAAAAGCAAAAAAACATAAGAAAAAATGTGTTAGAAAAAAAAGTTACTAAACATTTTCAGGTTACAAGTTCCATAACTTCAAAGAAAATGGCAAACATGTAACTAACTTCACAACATATAAGCTCATAAAGGTCCTACAAAAATACTTCAATTGACTATATTCATTAGGCCCAAATTTTTAAAAATGTCCAGCTCTACAAAAGGAAGATCATAACTACCTAGATTTAGGTCAGCTCAGTGCTTCTTAGCAAATGAACACTCAATAGTGACCATAAGTTTACATAGTTGTTGCCCCCAAAGAAACTTCAGTTGTAATAATACACACAATACTATTCTAATTTTGTACAATTTAAAATCACTCCTAAAGAACAAATTGTTTCAAAGCAAAAAAAAAAGTAGATCAAAATCATAAAACAGTAGCTGTGATTGCTACAATAAGAGAAAATACAAACATGTAAAACAAAATCGAAGACCTCAACGCCTTAGTGTTTTATCTAAGACAATACCTCTAGATATTACTCTCCTATAGCTTTGACGAATGCCCTAAACAGATTTGAGACGTAAAAATCTCTCGAGTTTTAGCAAAAGAGGAACCCAAAATTTTTCAACATTAGATCTGACAAGTATGACAAAGACGAAGATGAAGCAAGAGATGGAGCAGAAACCAAAATTGAGGCAAATACAGAGATTTTAAAAGAGTGGAAGTAATTGTAATGGGAGAAGAAGTGGGCGATCGATCCAAATCAGAGAGAGAAACCAAAGAGAAAAGAAAAGAGATGAGAAGTCTGACTTTTTTTAAGTTTTAATTATTCTTTATTTTTTTATTTTAATAGTTTTCGTTGAATAAATGAGCGGGAGATAAGTCCCGTCGCTTATTTTTACCATTTATATGTGTTTTCGGCAACAGTTTGGAGAAAGTGTTGCAGTCAAAAGTGTATTCTACATTCATCCAAATCTATTGCATCACTTTTGTAACATTTTTTTAAATATGTTGCAACAGGTCGATTTTTTCATGAAAATTGCAACATTTTGATGCAACACCATGTAATTTCCGTTGCAACAGGCCATCTATGGCGTAGTGGCATATGATGGGAGATGAAAGCTAGTTCATCTCATTGGAGTGCAAAAGAAATGGAAGTGTCAGTTTTGGAGATAACTTGAAATGCAAGATTGTAGGTTGTGGCACTGTTGGTGTCTCTCCTTCAATCGAAGAGGTTTCTGTTATCTAGGGTCTGAAGTTCAATTTGCTCAATGTAGCCCAGCTTTGCAACAAAGGCAGGAAGGTTATATTCGACTCAGCAGGATGCTTAGTAATTGACTGTAAGACTGACTCTACTATACTTTTTGCTCCTAAGATCAATAATGTATATATGATTGATTTATCCCCTGGCTCCACTAATGTGTGTCTTGTATCTAAGGATGATAATTCATGGCTTTGGCACAGAAGGTTGGGTCATATTAATATGAAAATTCTATCTAAATTGGCCAAAAAGCAATTAGTTTTGGGGTTACCTAGTATCATCTTTGAAAAGGATAAACTATGCTTAGCTTGCCAGCTTGGTAAGCAAGTTAAGAAATCATTTAGATCAATAAATCATGTAGTAACTAAGCGACTGTTGAAGTTACTTCACCTGGATCTTTTCAGCCCAGTTCAACCAATGAGTTTGGGTGGTAAGAGGTTCAACCTAGTGGTAGTAGATGACTTCATGAGATTCACATGGGTAGTCTTGCTGAGTTGCAAAGACAAGACTTATGAATCTTTCGTCAAGCTCAGTAACTAGATAATGAATGAAATAGAAGATAAAATCTGTAGAATCAGAAGTGATTATGGACGTGAATTAGAGAATTTCCATTTCAAAGAATTCTGTTCAATGCAAGGCATTGACCACAACTTCTCTTCTCCATATACACCTCAATAAATGGGGTTGTGGAAAGGAAGAATAGAATAATAGTTGAGATGGCTCGATCCATGTTGAGTGATAACAATCTACCAAAGTATTTTTTGGGAGAAGCTATTAACACAGCCTGTTATATCTTGAATCGGGTTTTAATTCACCCTATTCTTGAGAAAACACCCTATGAGCTTTGGCGAGGGCGCAAGCCTAAGATTGGTCATCTAAAATCTTTTAGTTGTAAGTGCTATATTCTTAACACCAAAGAGAAACTAGGAAAGTTTGATGAAGGTATCTTTTTGGGATACTCAACTAATAGTAGGGCATATAGAATATATGTCAAGAGAACCGACCTATTAGAGGAGTCTATGCATGTAGATTTCAATGAAACTAACATTGCAGAAAAAACATCAATCTAATGAAGATGAAAGAGTCCCTCAGTTTTCAAATCAACTCAGCATGCCACAAGCTGTGCTACCCAACTCAGCACAGAATCCCCCAGCTGAAGAAGCCAAAGATGATGATGAAGATCTTTCTATCAACTTCAATGGTGGTGAAATTCAACCTCCACCTCAGCATCCAGTTGTCGATCCTCCAGTAGTTGATCCGAGTCTTCCATGAGAGATTAAAGTTTATTGCAACCATCCGCTAGATATCATAGTTGATGATGTTCATAATCTTATGATGACACGAGGTTAGCTCAGATAGATGATGAGTCATCCAACCTTCATATCTTTGATCAAACCTAAGAAGTTTGAAGATGTAGAAGGAGATGATTATTGGATGATCGCAATACAAGAGGAATTGGATCAGTTCAAGCGCAATGATGTTTGGGATCTAGTTCCTAAGCCTAAAGGGAAATCAATTATCAGCACTAAATGGGTTTTCAAGAACAAGCTTGATGAAGATGGCGTTGTTGTCAAGAACAAGGCCAGGCTTGTTGCTCAAGGCTACAATTAGCAAGAAGGAATCGATTATGATGAAACTTATGCTCCTATAGCCCGGCTTGAAGTAATTCGAATCCTTTGTGCTTTCACATCCCAAATGAACTTCAAATTGTTTCAAATTCATGTTAAAAGTACTTTCTTGAATTGATTCATTCAAGAAGAAGTATATGTTCGCCAGCCTCCAGGTTTTGAAGATGCTAAGAATCTTGAGCATGTCTTCAAACTAAAGAAAGCTCTCTATGGATTGAAGCAGGCTCCAAGAGCTTGGTATGAGAGTCTGAAAATTTTCTTAATCAACAAATGCTATGAAAGAGGGAAAGCAGATACAATTCTGTTTATCAGGCAAAGGAAAGAAGATGTGTTGCTAGTCCAAACATATGTTGGTGATATTATATTTGGAGCAACTGATGAGAAGCTGTGCAAGGAAATCAGCAAGCAGATGAAGAGCAAGTTCGAGATATCTATGATGGGAGAGCTCAATTTCTTTCTTGGACTTCAAATCAAGCAAACTGAGGATGGAATCTTCATTAACCAATCCAAGTATGCGAGAGAAATTCTAAAGAAATTTGACATGGAACATTCGAAGCCAATGTCCACTCCTATGGCCACATATACTATCTTGAGTAAAGATGAAGCTGAAAAACTAGTAGATAGCAAGTTCTATAGAGGAATTATCATTTCTCTTCTTTATCTCATCGCTAGTAAGCCAGACATACAGTATGCTGTGTGCTACTTTGCTCGTTATCAAGCTGATCCTAGAGAATCTCATTTAGCAGCTGTGAAGAGAATTCTCAAGTACTTGCAAAGGTCAATAGAAGCAGATCTGTAGTATCCCAATAGCTCAGATTTCACTCCTAGTGGATTCACAGGTGTTGATTATGGAAGAGACAAACTCGACAGGAGGAGTACAATAGTAGGATGTCATTCCCTTGGAGAGTGTCTTATCTCTTGGTATAGTAAGAAGCAAACTTCCATCAAGCTGAGTATAGTTGAAGCTGAGTACATGGCAACAGGAAGTTTTGTAGCATAACGGATTTGGATAAAGCAGCAACTAGAATATTATGGAATTAAATCAAATTGTCTCGAAGTTGTGTGTGATAATAAGAGTGCAATTGATTTATCTAAGAATCTAGTTCAGCATGGGAGAATGAAACATGTCAAAATTAGGCATCTCTTCATTAGAGATCATGTGCTACGAGAAGATGTCAAGTTGGAGTATGTTCCATCAGAGGAACAACGTGTTGATATCTTCACCAAACCATTGCGAAAGGAACAATTCTATGTACTGAGGCAATTGATCGGTATGGAGAATCCATGATCATGAAGAAGAATGAAATTCTCAGAAATTTGGCTAAGTGTTGGAGATCAAGTATGAGAAGACACGTGTATAACATTGTCAAGTATTTCAAGTAACGCGTGAGTTACTATTCATGGTTAAAATTCAAATCTCTAAGTTTTTCAAAAAGTCATGTGATTGAATTGGAATCGTTTTTACCAAAACTCACCATTTTACCGAGGCAGTTCATTAGGTGTTGATCTTAGTGTTAAAATTTCATCCCAAGCTAAGATTGAGACACATACCCCTTAGAAGTTGAGATTGTCTATAAAAGTTGAATAGTTGAAGAGAGAGGTTCACTTGCTTTCTACTATTTAAAATTTTCAGAGCATTTGAACCCTAAAATCCCTTCTTCTTTTCATTTCTCTCAACTCTCTTAACCTCAATCAAAATGGCAAAAACCAAGTCAAGCTTCAAAATCAAGAACACCAAAGTTATGAAGATTATGGTGAATAGTCAATGAAAGACGGAGAAGATTACTCTCAAAGCAGGAACTCGTCTTACAAAGATTGATTGGGTAAATAATCTGGATTTTGGTCTAGTTTAAGAAGTGGACTATGTGGGTTTGTTGCTTAACAAAATGATGCACAAAGTTCTAAAGCAACGACACCTTAGTTCTTTCTTGAAAATGGAAGGTCCTACCATTACAGGCCTCATTAGAGCTTTCTATACTCATCTTTATGCTATAGAAGGTTTTAATGATATATGGTTGATGGACTATGCGGGAATGACAATGCTCATCTGCTCTAGGCTGAATGGAAGTATTCTGAATGTGAATAATTCACGCACTCAGCTCAGAAGGTCTAGAGATGAAGACGTTGTTATTATTCTGAGGACTGGGAACTCCCTTCAAACTATGTTTCAGGGGAGATTACTGTTAGCGAAATGTCATGGATAGCAAGGATGTGCCATGAACTAGTGGTAAAGCTGCTGCTACCTAAGACTGGATCATTTACTAGTTGCACTTATTTTGAGCGCTTTGTGGTCTATCATATGGTAGAAGGTAAGAAACTAACTTGGCCTTTGATGATTCTTCATCACTTATTTCTAGCGTTGTGTGGTCTACCATACTGTCCACCACTATGGGTACCTCATAACCGAGATAATAAGGGTAGTGAAAGTCTATTCGGGCGAGTATCTAGGGGAGTCTAGTAAATCAGTTTTGCCAGTGAAGAAATGACTTGAAATGTCTCACTTCAGCAAACTGACTTACAATCAGGTCCATGCTAGGTACTCCAAGGCATAATAAAAGCGAAAGCTTAAGTGCGTACCTACAGTATTTCCTGTGGACATCAGCAAGGAGGAAGAAGATCCATTTGTAGCTGACTTCGAAGATGGAACTGACACTGATGATGTTCCAATTTCAAGAATTTTGGAGAAGATCCAAGCCACCTCCTCCGTAGCTCAAAAGGCTGCTTCCTCTAAGGCTAAGGGGAAGAGTCCAGCCAAATCTAGTGAAGCTCCTGCTCAACATCAACGAAGAAAGATGCAAGATAAAACTCGCACTCAAAGGGAAGCTAAGGCTAAATGGCTAGCTGAGTAGAAAGTTGAGGAGAAAGAAGAAGAGGTTGATGCTAATGAGTCCTTGCGCTAAAGGAAGCGCAAAATGGAATTCTCAGCTGATACTAAGGAGTAAGGCGAGGCCAAGAAATCTAAGGAAGAGGACTAGGAAGTGTCCAACGCTACTGAGAACATTCAAGGAGTTTTTTCCAAGTTAAAGAACACTCAACAAAAGCGTTCTACCACCACAAGGCCACTACAAAAACATGTGCAGGTGGTGAGTAATGAGGACGATGCTGGAGAAACCTTTATCCAGATTTCTGAGGATTCTGATCCTAAGGAACCCAGCATCATCACTCCCAAGTTCACTCATGTTGAGGAATCTGCTCCTTAGCATGAGCAACCTCAGGCTGACCCATCCTTGGGTCAATCAGCCAACCAAGAGGTTCCTAAAAATCCTATCCTTTCTTCTTCCCCTGTAAATCCTTCTATTCCCTCAAGTTCTACTCCTGTAGATCCTCAAACGTAGAAAAATACCTCTCCTTCTTCTTCTTCCAAATATGTACATTCTCCAATCCACATTTCTTCACCCACAAACAGCGACGGTTTATTTCCTCCATCTTCAGTACATAATTCTCCTATCTCATATCCTGTACATTCACAACAAAATTTAAACTCTTCTTGAGCGATTGTACCTTATATTCCACTCAAGCCTACTCCTTTATCTGTAAATAATCCTAAACCTACTATTTCTTCAAACCCAACTTCAACCCCCTTAACCCCTTTAGTTAGGGAAGTTCCTAACACTGAGAACTTCGCTTAGCAGGGAAAAGCAAGTGATCAAGCTGCTAATGAAGCACCTGAATCTAGCAGAAAGCTAGAAATGGCTGATACATCTTTCCTGGCTCAAATCTGTGAGTTAGCTAGAAAGCAATTTCCTACGCTCAGGATTGATGCTAAGTTAGATGGAGCAGTAAGTAAATTGCTACTTGCTCAGGAATTAACGGACTTATTGTCCAAGCCTAAGGCGAATTTGCCTGAGTTCGAATAACACACAAGTGTGCCTATTGAATCTCTATACTTTGAAGAGTTTGGGGGGATCCAAAGTAACTTGTTGGTTATTCGAAATCATTTGGCAAAAGAGAATGCCAAAATCTTGGTAGATAAGATGGTTCTAATCCTAAATGGGTTAATGGACTCTGTAGTCCAGCTTGGGGCAGCTACTACATCTATCCCCATGTCTATTATGATAGAAAATGCGATCGTAGGAAAGATAAAGGGTAGTGTAGATGCTTCTACTAAGCAGCTGAGTCTCTTGGGTGCCAATATGGCTACTCAAGTGATACGGATCCATGAGCTCGGTAAGGAGCAGGCGAAAATAAAGAGGCTAACCTATTACAAGATCAAGGAAGTCTCAAAGGAGGTGTCAGCTACTAAGGATATTCGTCACAATATCACGAAGCTAGTTAAAACTAAGTCCAAGTTCTTGCTTGTTTATGATAATAAGCAATACGAATGTATCAACCTGTTGAAGGATATATCCAAGAAGTTAGACAAGGCCCTTGTTCTTGATCTTGATCCTCTAAGCACTAAAATGGATACCATTCAACGGGAGATCAATGATCATGTCACAGAGAGTCTCTTCTTCATAGAAGTTTCTAATATCTGTGATGGGGAAAATTTTTCTACAGACAAGAATGACTATCCACTCAAAGGTCAATGTCATCAAATCTAAAGTGGAAGATCTTCTAGGAAAGATTGATTCGCTACTTAAGATGGGAGAGCTGGATGGCAGAGATATTAATTATACTTCCAAAACCATTACCTCCATTGGTCCAAAGATTCTTGACATTGAATCTCATATGAAGATTGCATTGATGATAACGGATTTTCACAGTCTTCTCTAGTGTTTTCAATAGTTTGCGAGTCAGGGCTTTGACCAAATAGCTCATCTTTCTAGGTTCCATCACCTTCTCCTTAGTGAGCTGAATGAAGATTTCCTCTCTACCAAAGGCAAGTAGCAATTGGAACAAGAGATTTCTCCAGTAATCATTGGCCAGGAAGAAAGTTTTCAAGCTGCTCTCAACACCTTCAATGTCTGTTTAGATCAAATCGTTCAAGGATAGATTGCATAGGGGGAGAAGGTAGCTGAAGATGCTTTCAGAATGATGAATTTAAACAAGGTATCTCTTCCTAAGCACACTCATCCGCTTTATCCATCAAATCAATCACATCAGTAGAAACCTCGTCAGGACAAGCATGGCTCTTCTTCTTCTTCAGTGCAGCTCAAGCATTAGTTTAAGTTGCCATGTTCCTTTAACTATTCTAAAACTTGTAATAGGACTTAATGTAATCTTAGCTCAAGACATCTATTATGTACTGATTAAGTATTTTTGAAATATTAATAAAATTACAAGTTTTTACCTCAAGTTAATATCTTCTTAACTTTCTTAGCTGTGTATATTTTCTTCTATCTAATGACTCAATACAGGAAAATATACAAGAGACAAAACCCTGAGAAGATAAGCTGAAGTAAGATGAAGTCACAAACCAAAGAAGAAATCCTCTAAGTATGGGGGAGCTGAGCCACATGAAGAAGACTCACTCAATATGGGGGAGTTTAAGCTTACTAAGGGAAGTCACTCAGCACAAGGGAGCACTTACATCGCTTTTAGGTATTATGATAACTCTGAACTATTTATTAAATTAACTTCTTCTACTACCTAGTTTGCTATCTATCCAAAATGGGGGAGATTTTAGAACCAAAGATAATAGTACCTCACAGTACTTAAAAGTTTTGGAAATAACAAACTGACTAGGATAGTGAAGTTAGTTGAGTACTACGTAGACCTTAATTAATTAAGCTAACTTGAGTGTGTTTGAGGTAAAACAACTCAGGTGTGCTAAGTAATTAGTTAAGTTATGACTTAGAGTAGGTAAAGCTGAGTATGTGCTGAGTACTACGTAGTTTAGATTTATCTCACATAGCTCATGCTGAGTTCTGCTTTATTTATTTAAAATCAGTAATATCATGACACGTAGAGATCTTATGACACATATGCTACTAACGTCGTTTGAGAAGGAACAATATATTCTTTAGTTATTTTTCAAGAGAAAAAGGCACCGAAAACAAGAAAGATTCCTGTGGTCCTCACAACGTTAAATGTGTTAGTACGGAGCATCAGAGGTTCCTCACTACAGTCCAAGTGAATGGAATGATTTTGTTATGCACCGCATCTTAAGTATCTTCACGCGTTTCTCGCAACGCCAGCATCTGTCATCCAATGGAAAGAGTCCATGTTGCATTCTAGCTCGTATCTCTCAATATCTAGATTGCTTAAATACAACAAGAATTTCTCAACAGAATTGTATCATGCCTCAATGTTCAAATCCCTATCTCTAGACGTCTTGGAATATGTCTCTAACGGGAAGATTTGAAAGATTTGAAGAGATGAGAAATTGAAGATCAGTGATATCTTGAAGATTACAACGGCTACTTCTCAAAGCTTCAAAGTATAAATAGAAGACTGAAGCAGACATTCAAACTTGGTGAATCACCTTGAAATTCTTAAGAGCAAATACTCTACACAATTTTTTCACTGCTTCCAAAGAAATTCCATAACAAACCATCAGCAAACAATCAATCATCTTATCTATTTGTAATAGAGAGAATCACTCTGAGATTTAACATTGTAAGGATTCAACATTTTATAAGTTGAATTCAGTTCGCTAAATTTCATTCAGATCTTGAGTGTCAGTTTGGGAAGGGTACCCAAATTGAGTTGAGTGATAGTTAGAAAGGAATGTACTTTCTGTAATAGAGTCTACCCGCTGTAAAGGCTTCTCCATCTATTGAAGGAAAGAATCACTAGTGGATTAAAGCTCGGAGACGGTATTCGGGAACTGAAGGTAGGCTAGGGGCTGAACTAGGATAAAATCTCAGGTGTAATCATTCTAACTCTAAGCGATTTGCTTTACCAATGATATGCTCATTCATCTCTCTCATTTTTACTTGTTCGCTTATTATCCAATCTGTACTGAGTAAGTATTACTCAGCTAAGGATTGAAGATAAACTGTGCCAGCAGAGCTGTGTAGTTTATACATTTTTATATAGCACTTAGCACATGCATATAAAAATTGAACTTGGCGAACAAATTAGAAAGAGTTTAAAAGTAACCAAGATAATGCATTCACCCCCCTCTGTTATCATTATTAGCCTGTTTACAGACCAACATTTACTTTATTTTCTACTTATACTTTCTATTTCGAAAATTATGACATGTCTATGTGTCATAACGAGTATTTCGTCTTATGTCATTTATATTAATCAAGTTATGTGCTTTCGAGTTGACTTTAAGAGTAGTTTCAAGGTTAACAAGATTTTGTATAATCACTGGATCTATGATTATAATGTTGTTTAGTGAGCCAACACTTTTGGAGTGGTAACTTGCTAAATATGGCTATGTGAGAGCGACCCGTACTAAGCATAGTATTATTGTTATCCAGGTTTTTATAAGTGTCATAATTCATTTACCCTAGATTTAGAATAGTCATTTCATGTGTTGCTCTATGGTGAATTATTGAATATTTGGGCATCGAGAATCGTGTTTGTTAATGTTATCTAGTGTATGAAATATTCTTGATTATTTTGCATGTTTTTTTCTACTATACTTGCTCTTAGGGAATATCTATACAGTTTACATTTTCTATAATCTGTTCATGCATCTGTCTATTCATCAGTCCACCATTCCAAAACCTTGAACTTATTTTACTTTCTTTTGTTCCGTAACTCTAGTTGGTCCTTAGAACCGAATTCCTTCCCTATGGATTGATATATTTTAAAACTACAATGCAATTATATACTTGCAATTATCATCATTTTTCCATTTGATATGTTATAATGACAACACCTGTTCATAGTTAGAACTTTTATATTATCAGTAGAAAAGTGGCAAACAAGTTTTTGGTGCCGTTGCCGGGGATAAGTCTTTTGGAATGAGTATAGCCAAAATCTTGCGAACAAGATTTTAGCATCGTTGCCGAAGAAGCCAAGTGCGTTCTAGAGATAAAGAACTTAGAGACTATGGTACGTTTTTTTATCTTGCTTTTATTTTATTTATATATCTGTTTATTATTGTATTTTGTTTTGTGTCTAACATGCATTGGGATAAGTTTTGTTGTGATTACATGATTGATAATTTAATTGACAAATATGTAGATGAAATTTGTCATGTTACATCTCATGAAGAGTCAACATCTGAATCCCTTGAAAATTTAGAATATTCCTCTGAAACCAAAAAATTAGTTAGAGAAGATGATCCTATACCACCTTCTATAGATAAACCACCTTTAGTAGAGTTGAAGCAGTTGCCTAGTCATTTGAAGTATGCATTTTTAGAAAACAACAATATCTTACCCATTATCATTTCTAGTAAGTTATCTGATTACCCATTATAATTTCTAGTAAGTTATCTAATTTGCAAGAAGAAGCATTATTGGAGACAATAAAGGGTAGAATAAGGAGTATTGGTTGGCAAATTTCCGATATTAGAGAAATTAGCCCTAATATAGTGATGCATTCTAATAATTTGGAAAATGATAGTAAACCTAAAATAGAAAGTCAAAGAAGATTAAATACTCACATGAAGGAAGTTGTTAAGAAGGAGGTAATTAAGTTGCTAGATAAAGGAATTATCTATCCAATTTCAGATAGTGAATGGGTCAGTCCTGTTCAATGTGTTCTAAAAAAGGGAGGTATTCCTGTAGTTCAAAATGAAAAGGGTAACTTAGTTCCTACTAGGATAACATTTGGATGGAGAGTTTGCATAGATTACAGAAAATTAAATGCAGCCACTAAGAAAGACCACTTCCCTTTACCATTTATAGATCAAATGTTAGAAAGGATATCAGGTCATGCATTTTGCTATTTTCTTGATGGATTTTTTGGGTATTTTCAAATTCATATTAAGCCAGATGACGAAGACAAAACCACTTTTACATGTCCATTTGGTACATTTGCTTATAGAAGAATGCCTTTTGGGTTATGCAATGCTCCGGCTACTCTTCAAAGGTGTGTTTCAGCTATTTTTAGTAAGTATGTGGAGGATATTATGGAGGTTTTCATGGATGATTTCTCTGTATATAGAGATTCTTTTGAGAAATGTCTAGAAAATTTGGATAAAGTACTTGCTAGATGTGAGGAATCTAATTTGGTATTAAAGTGGAAGAAATGTCATTTTATGGTTAATGAAGGTATAGTTTTAGGTCATAAGATAGATGAGAAGGGAATTCATGTAGATATAGCAAATATCGATATCATTGAGAAATTACCTCCTCCCATAAATGTTAAGGGAGTAAGATCATTTCTAGGCCATGCTAGATTTTACAGAAGGTTTATTAAGGATTTTTCGGTTATAACTAAACCTATAACTAATTTATTAGTTAAAGATGTGAAGTTCGATTTCTCTAATGACTATTTAAAAGCCTTCAACACCTTAAAACAAGAATTAGTTTCGGCACCCATAATTATGAAGCCAAATTGGTCTCTGCCATTTGAATTGATGTGTGATGTTAGTGATGTTGCTGTTGGTTGTATTTTAGGTCAAAAGTGTGAAAAGAATTTGCATGTAATTTATTATGTGAGTCACACTTTATCTTCTACACAATGCAAATTACACCACCACTAAAAAAGAGATGTTAGCAGTCGTATATGCATGTGACAAATTTAGATCATATTTGATTGGATCTAAAGTAATAGTTTATACATATCAAGCTGCTTTGAGATATTTGTTTGCTAAAAAAGATGTAAAACCTAGATTAATTAGGCGGATCCTTCTTTTACAAGAGTTTGACTTAGAAATAAGGGACAAAAAGGGAAGTGAGAATACCGTAGCTGATCACTTATCTCGTTTAGAAGATTATAAGGGACCTGTAGGTGAAACTGGTGATATTAATGAACTTTTTCCATATGAAAATCTTATGTCTGTTAGATATACTATTAGTCCATGGTATGCCTACTTTGCAAATTATTTGGTTACGCATAATTTACCCTCGGATTTAGATTCTAATGGTAAGAAGAAATTTCTTAAGGATATTAGATCATATATGTGGGATAACCCTTATTTGTTTAGGGTATGTGCCAATGGTATTATTCATAGATTTATAGATGATACTAACTTTTCTTCAGTTTTAAATAATTGCCATGATAGCATATATGGAGGACATTTAGGTCCAGGAAAAACCGCTACTAAAATTTTAGAGAGTGGGTTTTATTGTCCAACATTGTTCAAGGATGCTAGAGATTTTGTTCAGAATTGTGATAATTGTCAGAGAATAAGAAACATAAGTCGAAGAGATGAGATGCCATTGAAAAACATCTTAAAAGTGGAGCATTTTGATGTTTGGGGTATAGATTTCATGGGACCATGTCCTAAATCTAAAGGTAATAATTACATTCTATTTGCAGTTGATTATGTTTCAAACTAGTGCATATGGTAAGAATGATGCTAGAGTAGATGATAAGTTTCTTGAGCAATTATTAAGTAGATTTGGAGTTCCTAGGACCATAATTAGTGATGGTGGTTCACATTTCATCAATAAGACTTTTGAAAGCTTGATGCATAAGTATGGAGTATATCATAAGGTTGCTACCCCATATCACCCTCAAACCAGTGGTCAAGTAGAAATTTCTAATCGAGAGATTAAGTGGATTCTCGAAAAGAATATCTCAAATGCTAGGAAGGATTGGTCTACTAAGTTATATGATGCATTATGGGCTTACAGAATAGCTTTTAAGACACCTATTGGTATGACACCCTATAAGTTGGTTTACGGAAAGGCTTATCATTTACCGGTAGAATTAGAGCATAAGGCTTTATGGGTTTTGAAGAATTTGAATATGGATTTACACAAAGCCGGTGAAAGAAGAAAGTTGGATTTAAATGCGTTGGAAGAACTACGTTTGTCATCATACGAAAATGCAAAGATCTATAAAGAGAAGACAAAACGATGGCACGATGCAATACTAAGGGAAAAGCAGTTTAAGATTTGAGATAATGTTCTATTATATAATTCCAGACTTCGTTTGTTCCCTAGAAAACTCAAATCTCATTGGAAGGGACCTTATGAAGTTATTCAGGTATTTCACAATGGAGCATAGGAATTGAAAGCCGAAAATAGAGTAATATTTCGAGCTAATGGCCAAAGATGCAAACATTATCTCGAAAAGAAATTTGAACAACAAGACGTTGATGTTCAATTACTATCTTCACCATAAATCATTCCAAGTATGAAAATAGTAATATTTATTATTTATATTTAACATGTTTGTTTCTCTAAGTTTTTCTAGAACTAAGTCTAAAAATTGAAGAAATAGAAGAATTGAAGAAGGCCGCGACCGCTATTATAGATCACGCCAAGACATTATGTAGTAAAACCTTCTATTCCTGTTGTAAAGAAAGTCACGATCATGATAAGCCTTTGCGATCATGACACGGGAAGAATATGACCGTTGCAGATCGCAATTAACATGCAACAGATGGCTGAAACTTCAATTACCGACTAGTTTGAAGGAAAAACAGCTATATTGACTATTTAGACCAATGAGAGACCTATTAAAACTCTATATAAAGGTCTAGATTGAATCAATAACCACCACAACCTTCTACAAAGCTTTCTAAAGTTCCGATTCTTTCATCTCTATTCTTCTACATCCTAAACCTTTTCCAACCTTTACTTTAAAAACCAACATGCCTCGTGTTAAGGTAGCCGCCAATAGAAGAGAAATCCCAAACTGTCAACAAGAATACGATTGTCCTTTTCCCATTCATTCACGTGAGGATGGGAAAAGATTCTAAGTTTTGAACAAGTTGGAAATAACCGGTATGATCTTTCTTGATTTGGTTTTCTTGGAGACTTTAGGCCTCCATGAGCAAATGGGGATGTATATCTCTGATTTGGGTTTAAACACGTACGTGGGAATGCGATTTCCGTAAAATTGTGATTGGATTTTAGAATGACTAGTGACATTCGATTTTGAAGACAAAAAGAAGAGGGTAATTCAATTTCGCAACCAAGGTAGACATTATACCGTCATAAGAGAGATGATGAGTACTCGGTTCGGGTTTGAAGTCGAAATTCATCAAGCATGGTGGAATCTTTTCAAGCAAATCATTTTTGGGTAGATTTAATGGGTAAGAGAATTTTCGATCCCAAAAATTCTCCAAATAAGCTTATTAAGGATGAGTGTATTCTTCTACTCCACAAATAACTTGCCACTTCGGTGTTTTGTCAAGTAGAGAACACCAAATTCCAAAAGAGAGATATATTTGTTCTTTCTTGCACAATGAATAAGCAAAAAATGGAGTTCATAGATATAATTTGGGACATGATGAAGAAGAATTCAACAAGCATGAGGAACAAGATTGGGGCAGCCGAAATTATCACAGCCATTATATTAGGTGCGCGAAATGAGCTCCCACTAGTGCAGAAAGGGCCTGTAGGGTCGCACTTTTTGGGAGGGTTGTACAAAAAACCATTTGCATTGAGCATTAAAAAATGCGGAGGGGTTATTACGGACGGTTGTTACGTAACAACCGTCTGGAATACATATAAAAGTATTACGGACGGTTGTTAAACAAAAACTGTCCGTAATACATCGTCCGTATTATAGTATTGCAGACGGTTATTTTAAATAAACCATCCGCAATGAAACATAGGTATTGCGGACGGTTTATTTAAAATAACCGTCCGCAATACCCTTCCATAAAAAATATAAATAATGTATTACAGACGGTTATTATTTATGGACCGTCCGTAATACTTATTACGGACGGTCTTATTTTAGAACCATCTGTAATAACCTTTTATAATTCCCCTGTTCTCATTGCTATTTCTTCGTAGACATTAACCTCCGCCGTTTTGACTGTTATAGTCTCGGATAACTCCACCACCTCCGTCGCATCCTGTCGCTCCACCGTCTCTGTCTCTTCTCCGTTCATCCACTTTCTTTCATCTTTCTTTTTTTCTAGGTATGTGGCCGGTTTGTTCAAGCTTTTAACCTAATTGAAATCTTATGTTTTACTCTTAACACAGGTCTCTGCTCTCTAGATCACTACTCTCTCTAGCT
>CATIWQ010796614.1:0-13932 GCA_949673415.1 Euphorbia schlechtendalii
TTCTTCTTTTTATTATTTATTACTATTAATTTTTATTAAAGATTAATTAGAATAATCATTATTAAAATTAAAATTTATGAACCTGAACTGAACTTAATAGACCTTAACTGAACTAAACTTAACTTAACTGAACTTAACTTAACTTAACTGAACTGAACTTAACCAAATTGAAGGTGAAGAGATTAGGACCTAATACACTGATTATTCCACATCATCAATTGTTACTTCTGAAGGCAACATTTACATATTTTAAATTGTTTATAGGTTAAAAATAATTTATAAACATAAATATATAATCTAGTTAATTTTACACTGAATTAACATAAAGTGTTAAGTTAGGTGTTGAGTTTAAATTCTAGTATACATGCAAAATTTAATCCGGACGTGAATAACATGTATAATACTAAAAACCAACAGCACATTTTCTGTTCTCGATCATTGAATTGAATTGAAATGTGAAATTTATTTTTTAGAGCATTATGCACATAGAAGCAACATATATGAATTGTAAACTAGTCACTTTTTAGATGGGTCGGAAACAGTTTTTGTTTTTAATGATGCTAAAAGTGTATAAAAGTTGAGGTTGGGTTATCATTTCATTATGTGAACAACCAAAAATATTGATAAAAAAGGTAAAAAACTAAACAAATTCATATCGTGCTTTAATGTCAAAATACAGTAACAATATGCTGAATAGCTCAATATTAACCATAAAGTCAAACTTTTTGAAAATTATTTCCCAAAAGCTGCCAATTGCCAACCTTACATATCTTGACTTGGACCCTAACATCAAGATTTCATGTTGAAACAAACATTGCCATTGCCCACAAATAATGCAACCAGTGCTCGATGGAAGTGAAAGGTAAATGTAGAATTTTATACGACCACTTACATAGATATCAACAAAATTAAAAACTTGTTGTAGAAAGCATCCCGCTAGAGAATAGTCGTACCCCTATAACAAGTACTTTAAATAAAAATGTTATAGCTGTGGGTTTTTCTTTCTATGTTTTAAACTTTTAATGACACCATTACAGCAAACCCTCTTTCCCTTTCCCACTAACAAACATTTTTAGTAGCCTATTTTATGTGTCTTGCCCCACCCAACTCCTTTCTCTTATTCCAACTTCTCCGCCATAATTAGTCTACCAATTCACAAAAGAACAAAAAACAGACACATTATGCCAACTTACTTTTCACAGCTTCAACTGTGTGTTATTTGGTCAATCCTACACAAAAATAGCTTTGTGCCCAAAATCTTTTGCTTCTACTTTTATGCATTACTTAATATACCAAATCTACATTAGCCTATCTGATAAGCTTGGCAACCGTCTGAAGAAATTTAAGCTAGCTGGCGGCATTGGGTCCCTGAACATTGGGTGCCTTAAAAAGTAGAATCCTAACGCCACTGCTACCATTTTTGCTGGCACTACATATAGTATTATTGTTATTGCTAAACACACCCCGATGAATAGTTTTGTAGCTCTCGGGTCCCTCCAACTTACTAATGCCTGAACCCTCTCCCCTTGGGTTGCGAAATCGCCCAACACTGTTTGGACCCGGGCTGCCAGCAACCTTAACCTATCATATCTGGCCCGAATTATGTCAGGGGGTTTTGAGCTTGGCAATGTATCGAATTCCTCGTCTAGTTCATCCGGGTCAACCGTTTCGGCCTGAGACAACCGAATATCCATACCCGCTGGTATCTTGGGTCTGAACCTGTAGTACCATACTCCGATTAGGAATACGTATAGAAACCCGGTTGGGACAATTAAATCAGGGTACCAAACAAGAACCAAGTACAGTATATGGACCAGCACTGTTGTAACCGGGTTTTTCCACCTTCGGATATTGTGTAACCATTTAGCCAACCCGACTGCCCATGCAAGAACCGCCACGATCCGACACCAATTAGCTTTGCTCTTCCTCATGCTCCAGTTGTGAGAGTCCGCATCTAACATGTACTGAACCACCTCCGGCCCGAGCGGCGGTTCGGACCTTGCAAGCCATGATGCAACCATTTTGGTGGCGGCTCCACGCAGTGCCTCTTGCTGGGCTACGCCAAGCGGGCGGAGATAATGCATTTTGGGCAGCAATGGTTGGCCGTACGCAGCACATGTGTCCGGGAGTAGATTGGGGCAAACAAACCGAACCGCTACTTCGATTTCGCCCATTTTCTTCAACCCGGTTCTTAGTAGAACCATTAGAGGATACGAATTTGTATACACTTTGTTGCTCTCGAGCGTAGATACGCGTATTCGTACTTTTCCTATACGGCTATCTGGCTTCTCATCTGATGGGTCAGCAAACATACGCCAGTTGTCAAATACGCCGATGGTCAACACTGTACATGGATCATACACCTGCCACGTGTACTGCTCATTCCAACGTGGATCAAAACTGTCTGTAACGGTTCTTGTGCGGACCCACTTTTTTCCGTATTTGGCTACACAGTAAGCATCTGTGGACCCCTTTCCTCCTCCTTTGGTTTTCATGGGCAGTAAGCCACGCGCCCCCAAAATTCCAAGCTCCAGTATCCCAATAGCCGGCTTCCACAGCTGCTTAGCGGTGGGCCTAAAGTCGCTGCACACGTGCGCCGCTTCGTCTAGCACGTGATAGCCTCCTTCTAAACAGAGGCGGAGGAGGAGTCTCCCGCCGTAGCAACCGACCATAGGATTCGGATTGGGATTCGGTCCAGCACCGCCGGCTCCTTCCAATGTGAACCACTTGGATGGCATATGCCGCTCATCAATTCGTTGCTCAATGGAACTTACTGGAATCATTATGTGTCCTAGTGAAATCGCTTCCTTGTTTGTACGGTCCTCCACAACCACGATGAGAGAATCTTCCAGCGGCTCGCCGGCGACGAAAATCAGGTCTTCGTGCCAGTGGAATGAGCCGCTGTGATTGTTCATGGAACCTCGCCTGGTTCTTAAAGATTGAAATCCTAAGTGAGCCTTGATTCGAACCTCGGGGGCTGTTAATGGAGGCAGATTGGAAGCCATATGAAGATCTTGAGCTTCTACAACTGTCACTCTCAAATACCAGAGCTTAGGCGATTGGTACACTTTTGAGCGCGTGTGAGCCACATACGGAGCATCAGAGCACCAAGCCTCCGGAAAAGCGTCGTCGTTTTGAGTGCCAATCCAAACAGAGAGCTGTATATCGCCGGAGACTCTTCCAGCATTCTCGGGGCTACTCTCCAGGCGGTACCATTGTGGAGCCAATGGACTGTCCGGTGGATCCCTTACTGGCACGTCAGAAAGATCGAAGCAAACTCCACCTAGAAACTGCTCCGGCAAGTCCCAAACAGAGATTTCTAGTGTTGAGCTAGCCGAGTCAGGCCTGTTGTGATTCAGTGCAAACACCTGGTTCCACTCCGGTGAATCAGTTGGCTCACCTGGTCGATAAACGGCGGGTTTCGATTTCACGGAATGGGCGGAGGACCTGATCTTCACATAAGGACTCTCGTTCGGTGATAAACCTCTGGCCTTCACTATTTTAATGAACAAATACTGCATTGGCTCAACAAGATCGTAAGGATGAACTCGTTCTGTTTCGCCGTTAAATCTTCCAGAAATCACTCTCGGAGAGTAATCGCCGTTTGGCCGCCTCGGCAGCCTCACTCTTTCAACACCGGCAGCGGCAACTCTCATGGCCTGCATCTTCCTCACATCTGGCGTGAATTCACCTTCAGGCGGATGCATTTCTTGCTCCGGCACCGGCGGTTCAGAGTGCACATGGACCACAGGAGGTGGAGACTCACCGATTACGACGACAGGAGGCATGTGAGATCCGTCGTGAAAACGATGGCTCTGAGAAATATCCTGGTGAGCAGGGACTTCAAAAACTCTGCCTTCTTCCACCACCACAACCGCCGGATTTTTAGGCTGTTCCTGGACTTGCTGCGGCGGAGGAGCATCTTTATCCGGCGGAGGAGGAGGATTATTTGGATCATCCGTCGCCAATTCATCATAATAACAAATTTGAAGGCCGAGATCACCTCGAATCCAGCTAAACACACTCTTCTTCTCGAGAGGGAAATAAACAAGCGCCTCTTGGCCTCGTTTAGAAAACTGAGAACCGTACAATTTAACCCGGCCTAGGAAGTGGTTTTTGCGGCCACTGCCATTGCCAAACTTCTTATCATTAAACACTTCAATAGTAAGCTCCTCAAAGTCCATGTTATCAGGATCAGAGACAACAAACTCAAGAGCCTCGTTCCATTCAGGATTGAGATCACGGAATTTGGTGGAGGTGCGTTTGCGCTGGCCGTCGAATTCAGCGACAACATAAGGGCTGGAGCTTCCCTGGCCATCTTTAGGAAGAAGATCGCGGGCATTAACAACATGGACGAGTAATTTGCGGACGATTCGAGGCGGAGGGTCGGAGGGCGTGGTCATAGTATCATGTTTGGATGAAAATTGAGGATTTGAATAAGAGAGGTAGAGGTGTGAAAGGAAAGGAAAGGAAAGGAAAGGAAATGGAGGGATTGGGATACAGAGAGAGCGGTGATAGCGGGTGGGGGATTTGAAGAGTGCTTTTTGGATTGAAAGTGGGAAATGAATGGGAGATTCTATGCTCTCTCTTGAAGGTTTTTCAAGCTCACGCCTTTTTTGTTCGTTAATTTATCCACCTCATTTCCCTTATTCTGTTTCTTTTTGAATTATTCTATGCTGCTCTACTGAAATAATTCTGTGAATTGTGATGAGTGATAACTGACATTTGTTTCCGTGAGATATGGAAAATAGATTATTATAACATAAAGTAATTTCATGAAATACATATCATTCATTCATGCTGTTGAAAGTTTTCGAAATTGGATCCATTTTATAGTTTCTCACGAGATTTTAAAAACTGATGTGCAAGGTTTTTATAAAGTTGAATACAGTGAAGTTGTAAAATTTAGCAAATTTCATCATTCTTTGAATGGTTTGGATTTTTCTTTCATGAGATCTGGGCACTTAATTTTTATGAAATTTGGCTCCTTCCCGCTATAGTGAAAATAACATGATATTACTAGTTCTATTGACTAACTTAAACTCCTCTATACCTTCTTTTTCCTTTTTATAAATATATATTTAATTAATCCTAAACTTTTTATGTTACAAGTCAATTCTTTTTGAAAGGAATATTTAGAAGGCGATAGAGAACCTGTCATTATTCTTGCCCAATGACACGATGCCAAAATTATTATGCTACAAAATATGCTTGCTATCTTTTTATACAAAAGGCAACTTTGGTGAGCAATGATTTCTTTTATATTCCTACTTGATTGCACCTGGATTTTATTATTTTGCATTTCTCGTTATTTTCTTATGGCGAGTTTTTTTATATTTAGTGAAGATACTTGGTTAAATAATAGAGAAAAAAATGGTAAACAAGTCAGAAAACAAATTGATAATTCATTCCATTGCAAATTAGGATCGTAAAGAGAAATTAGGATCGTAAAGAGGGCACACATGTCAAAGAAGCTTCTTTCCAAGTTGATTTGATCTGGTTTGGCTTTTCTGTGACTTAAAAAAAAATACTGTAATGGAATCTGATCCCAGAACACAAAAAGTAAAAGCAAAATGTGAAGAGATGCTACTGGTAATGGCATATTATAATTTATACATGTTTTTGAATAATGCTACTGCTAAGCGATGAGAATATGAAATGAAAAGCAAAAGCTTCTTCTATACCCAACATTTAGAATTTTTTTTTTTTTTTGTTAAACATTTATTGGCCAATTGCAGATGCCATTTATATTAAAATGCTTTCATATTTCTACTTCATTTAACTTTCAATAGTGCCTTTTGAGTTTTATGTAGGCTCTCCCCACTTTCACTTGGTTCTTCAACCTCTTATACGCGCCTTTTGTGTCCTTAACAAAATGAAATAATTGTTTAAATTAAAGGACTGGTATAATTATAATCAGTCCACTATATAACGTTTAAGAAATTGATAAATCATTTACCAAATACATATATGTGTGTATATATATAATGCATATATAATATAATGCATACCCAATCGAAGGAGATTAATCTTATACAATAGGAATAAACATTCTTCCTACTTTGTAGCGATATAATATATATTTCCTATACTCCAATTGCTAGGAGGTTCCTTAATTTAAATAATCACATTATTTCAAATACTCTCTCAATTTGCAACTGTAACATGTCACGAGAATTTATACAATATTCGGGGACAAAAAAAATCCAAAACACACCCTTAAAATCTTAAGAGTGAGTAATTGATGCATGAAATTGAAATTGCTAATTTTGAAGTAGCGACTGAAAAAACTATTTTTTATGTGGCTATGACATGATGTTAAAAATATCCATTACAGAAACAAAATAAAAGAGGTCCCCCTGTCTTCCCTCTTTGCTTCTCATTTTCACTAATTTCACTTTCCTTAAAGAACCTCATTTTTTCATTTTGTTATTACCTTGAATTTTCTTTCTCATAATCCCTCGGACAGAGATAACATTGAAACCAAAAAGAAAAGAAATTGTTAAGAACTCGACTCACGAGTCGCTGCTCAATAAAATGCACCATAAAGACCAAGCATCATATTATACACAAGATCCGGCTTATTATTTTTAAGTTAGTCAAAATTAAAAGAATAGAAATGAAAATGGTAAAGCTTATGATGATGGCGTTGGTAATGTGTACATTAATATGCATAAATTTGCCAAGGTCGAATGCCAAAATAGGAGACTTCGACGAATACTGGCAAAAACGAGCCAATGAGTCATTGAAAGGAGCCGAAGAAGCCTACGAACCCGACCCTGAGGGAGTCACTGATCAATTCAACGAGGAAGTTCAAAAGTAAGTCAAAAAACATCTCACCACTTGCCTATTGCTCGTGTTTTCACATCGTTTCCAAAGTGTGAAGTCCAATCAATAATTAGTTTTTTCAACATTGTTAAGTTTTTTTTATCTCGTTGACATAATTTATCTGCATAACCATATCAAAATATAAAACCAACCATCTGCCCCGAAAAGTTTTACTCACAAACTATATAGCATATTTTGATATTGGACAAAACAATTTGACTCTAAATAATAATTAATTAAATTTTGTTTACTATTGATTTTCCAAGATTAAAATTTACGCATGTAATGAAAGCTTGAAAATGAAATTTTTTTATGACAGCAGCCAGGAAAGCAACCCAAACCGGGCTCATAGTAAAATCAACAATTAGTTTAATGGGCGTGGCAATTATTATGTTCGAGTTTAAAATCGTTGAAATCACGTTATATACGTAAACTTTTATACTTAATGCATGGAATGATTTAGGTCGATGGACGGTACTAATAGCACAAGAAGACACCTACATAGATACAGAAGCCACTGCAGAGCAACAAACCCGATCGACCGATGCTGGAGATGCAACAAAAACTGGGCAAGAAACCGAAAAAAGCTAGCCGATTGTGTAATGGGGTTTGGCCGCAAGACCACGGGAGGCAAGGACGGAGCCTATTATACGGTAACCGACCCCTCGGACAACGACTTGCTGAACCCAAAACCCGGAACTTTGCGTTACGGGGTAATCCAAAACCGGCCGCTTTGGATCATTTTCGCAAGGAGCATGAAGATCAAGCTGAATGGGGAGCTAATGATAAACTCAAACAAAACAATAGACGCACGTGGGGCCAATGTGCACGTGCGAGGAGGGGCTCAGATAACAATTCAGTTTGTTAGGAATGTGATAATACACGGGTTGCATGTGCATGACATAAAGAAGTCTCCGGGTGGGGATATTAGAGACTCGGAAACGCATTATGGGCATAGGTGTGAGAGTGATGGAGATGGGATTTCTATTTTTGGGTCTCATCATGTTTGGCTTGATCATCTCTCCATGTCTAATTGCTATGATGGCCTTATTGACGCTATTGAGGCCTCTACTGCTATCACCATCTCTAATTCTCATTTTACTAGACAAAATGATGTAAGTTTTGTGTCTTCATACTTGGTATAACTCATTTTTCCTTTTGGTCCCTGTGGTATACATGTCAGCCATTTGGATTTGGTACGAGGGAGAAGGTAGTGGATTGTATAGCAGATGAACCAAATGACTAATGATCATAATCATTAGGGTAAACAAAAAAATAGGCTTAATTCATCACTAGTACGTGAACTTTCAAAGTAGTCTCG
The DNA here is from genome assembly GCA_949673415.1 of Euphorbia schlechtendalii. Lineage (NCBI taxonomy): Eukaryota > Viridiplantae > Streptophyta > Magnoliopsida > Malpighiales > Euphorbiaceae > Euphorbia > Euphorbia schlechtendalii. Next base: position 8,150 of record CATIWQ010796614.1, read on the forward strand.
TAACTTCCTCAACTTTCAAAAAGTACACCACTTCAACGCCACATGTCATCTTCTGGTTGTTTTGACTTTTTAAAGATGTGATTTTTCTGATGTCTCTAACACATGGTATTGAGGGAGCAAAGCGGTACACTTTTTCAAAGTTGAGGTAGCTATGGGATCACTTTGAAAATTCAGGTTGGCAGTGGGTTTTATATGACAAGTTCAGGTACATATTGATGCATTATGCTGAAAAAATATACTAGTAGTTTTAAACCATTTGGGAATCAACAAGTCAACCTCTAAATATGATCCGAAGAATTACTTCAACCCAAAGCCATAGAATTTCATGATCTAACTATATGGATGCAGGTGATGTTATTTGGTGGAAGTGGGATGTGCAAAAAAGACACAATAATGCAAGTAACACTGGCATTTAACCATTTCGGAAGAGGACTAATACAAAGGATGCCAAGGGTTCGATTCGGGTTTACACATGTAGTAAACAATGACTACACATACTGGGAAATGTATGCTATCGGTGGAAGCGACGCTCCTACCATTCTTAGCCAGGGCAACCGCTACCTCGCATCGCCCAACGCACGTTGCAAAGAGGTCCATTTTATTACTCTTTTGTTTTCTCTCTAATTCTCTCTATACTATTACTAAAGTAATGCATGCATATAGGTGACAAAGAGGACGGCATTTGAATCGGAGGCTGAGTGGAGAAAATGGAGATGGATATCTGAAGGGGATTTATTGTTGAATGGAGCTTTCTTTGTTGAATCCGGTATTCAGAATGTTAAGAAGAAAAAGAAGGATATGATTTGTGCAAAACCGGGGAGTTATGCCGCCAGGCTTACTCGCTTTTCTGGTGTTCTTGACTGTAAAGTGCGCAAACCTTGTTAAACAACAACACCACCGAAATCCTAAAAAATCTGCCCTTATTGGTTCACAGGTCAATTATATTGGTTTTTTTCCTAACCCAAATTACTCCTCATTTCCCTTCTTTCTAAGAAGCAATTTACTTTTTCCTAGGTAATTTTGACACAATTTTGTGCAAGTGAATTCTATAGTCTACGTAGCAATTTAACCGTCTGTCTATGTAAGTTGGTACAAGCTTAAGTACTTAATTTCAAGTGTACATATTAGATTTTTTAGAATGGTGAACTTGTCTATAAACAAGTGTAATAATAGCTATCAAATGTCAGCATGTATTCTGGATCATGAACATGAGAGCAGATATGATAGTGTGATGAAAAATGCTTTAAAAAACTTTTGAAATATATGAAGAGCTGTTACATATTTTCTTTTGCTATCAACCAATAGAAATAAAGAAAAAATTATGAGACAACCGAATACTGACGGAACCAAACAATCTGCAAACAAATTGACCTATCTGAAGAATGAATGCAATGTAAATGTTGCAATATTGATTCGGCTACTCATTAACCTTCACTTTATTCATGTGTATGTCAGACCTATAAGCTCGAAGATCAGAACCTGATGGTAGACAGCAATGCGAAGAATTTGTGGAGAAAGATGGGGACAGAGTTGGTGATTTCAAATAAATCTTCGATTTGTGTCAGGAAACATTGGATGATTTTGAAAATATCTGCCCTTTGAATTTAACCTCTTGAATCCGAATATCTATAAACAAACCATATAGCACCACATTTCCACCAATTCATCAGCATGCTGCATATGTTTTTGTTTAAGAAACTAACTTAACAGAAAAAAGGAACATCTAAATTCTAAAGATACTGCTAATATCCCTGTTTAGAATACTAAGTTACTAACCTTGTCATTTGATTCTCCCCAATTTTTCAATTATCTGCCTCGTGGGTAACTCGAGTTTAAGCAACTTGGTGAACTGTGCGAATAATACAGATATAGTCAAATGACAAAAGGAAAAATTTAGTGAAATTTGCTTTATGCAGGGATATGAAGTTAAAGGAAAAACCTGTGATGTTTTAAGTTCTAATTCATCCCATTCTAACGATGGATTGCTTCCTTCTACAATCCCTGTCCCAGCATATATCAATGCACCAAGCCCCTACAAATGAAAACAGCTTGTTTATTAGTGGGATGCTGGAACTGAGTTTTCAATGGAGTTACAGCAATTTCTATTCTGACAGTGACAACAAATTCACATAAACTCAAAATTGCAGTCAATGTGAAAAAAATTACCTTTTCTACTAATGCCGACCTGATGCCAACAGAAAACTCACTTTCTCCTCCTCCAAACCAACCAACAGGCCCAGCATACATACCTCTATCAAATACTTCTGAAAAATAACATAAAACTCACATGAGAACCGCTTAACCGAAAACTATTGAGAACTTTACTCCTTACCTGCACAAGTTAGTTAAAGTCAAAAACACAATAAACAAGGAGCATGTATATAAATAGTAAATACCAGTTTCTGCAATTAAAAGCCGTGCTTCTTCGGTTGGAAACCCACAAACTGCTGGAGTTGGGTGAAGAGAAGATAAAAAATCGAACTGGAAAAAAAATTCGAGCGGGAAGCAACTGTTAAAGAAATGATAGCACATAATACATCTAGATGGAACTAGGCTACACAATCCTAATAAAACATGTTCAGAGCCCTTAAGAGCAACCTTACAGCACACAATTGAACATTGCAAAAAAGTTCATCGTTATTATACAACAATATCTTTGAAGGATAGATGTATCTGTTCTTTTACCTCGTCATCTTCACTTCTCAGTTTCCCTACCAACTGGGCATACAGATGTTGAACCCTAGTGAATTTTCGTATTGCTTTGTTTGGTTCAATGACTATTCTGTCACACACTGCCTGCATTGTATTGTTCAATTATTTATTCATACAAATTGGAAAGTAGCTAATACAAGTATTGTTAGAATGGAGCCTTATTCAATTTGGTCGGGAGTAAAAACATTGACAGGCATTACTAATTAGAACTAACTCATCAATCATAATGATCATTGTCACCAGCAGCAGATAAATTTTAGTACACTATGAATCCAAGACATTGAACTTGCCTCTAATTTTCTTTTTATGCTGTCTCGTACAATTGTGAATTCAAGATGATCCTTTGGACTGCACATGACAAGACATGATGATTTGCATATTTGAGATATCAATTGGCTTCAGAAGCATTTTAAATTATTTATAATAAAATAAACTGATCGAGAGCAATCATTTCCAGAAAAATAAATCATTGGTATTTTGGTAAAAGGCAAAGTACCAAAATAAACCTGGAAAGTAAATCAAGTTCCATTTGAAGATCTAGAGCCTTTGTTCTACCTCTGGCACGTGTTCCCGCCAATGCCTCACTACTAACTCCTAGCCATTTTCTGTGATATAGTTGCTCTGGCTAATCATAAGTTCATACAAGTCAAAACTAGTAAAAACCCAGCTGATCTTCAATGATCAAGAAAATCCATAACCCATAATATTTAAATGTAAAGCTTGTCAAAAAAATTTTTGTGAAAAATAGAAAAAATGAAGTTTTAAATCGCCAAACACTAGTTCAGATCAGTTCAGACACTAAAACGTAAGAAACCAATTTAATCACACTCACCGTGTTTCCTATAAATGCTGGAGCATTTGGTGGCTGAAGACAAAATTGATAAGCATTTTCTCCTTCAATCTGCAAGTAAAATTTTTGCTTATCAGTCATATATCAGGTGCTTGAAGTGGAATTCAGTAAACAAATCACAATTACGAAATAAAAACTAAACCTGCAGACAAGCCAACCATGCTATAGGATCAATATCAGTAGCAGTCACAACTTTGCTGCTGCGTGCAAGTACGACCTAAGTACATTGTCAATATAAAATGACAAGTCAAAGGCATATACAATAAAGAAACTGCAAGCTGACTTTTATAGATGCATCATTGTATCTGCAAATCAAACTGAAATCAGTGCAACACCTTAATGAGAGGGGAGCTGCTTCCACTAATTATCTGCAAAGCTCGCTTCACAGCAAGATCCCAGTAAGCCTTACTAGGAATGTGATTATTGCTTAAAATGAACGTCGTAGTAGCTTCTTGACTTAATTTGACAATAGAAGAAGAAATCTGTGTAGTATATAAGTTATTATTCAGGAAATCCCTATATATGTTCTTGTTTGGATCAAGGTTTGTTCATGGTATGGTATGGTTCTTACTTTCATTATCTTGTTTGGTTACATAGTTCTTTTCATGGTATGGCTCTTTCAGGGTTCCAAGAGCCATGAAATTAGAACCATGGATTTGGTGGTTCTCCATGGTTCTCCTTCGAATCAAACTTAAATTTTAGGATTATAAACCGTGGCACAAAAGGTTAAATCAGTCACCGTAGGATTATAAACAAACCTGACTCATGGTAACCAGAAGCGAATCAATGGCTTGTTCCCAAGTCCATGAGAGGGCATTGTCCCAAGCAATAGTTGCAGCAAGCAATGAACTTCCTTCAAGCTCATCAAACTCAACCTGTCAATGATAGCATCTAGCAGCACATCTTATAACTAGCAACACAAAAGAATTCTTTCCACTAAAAAATTAGGTCAAAATAGGGGAAAGAAACCAATTGCTAACCTGGGGAACAAAGAAGTAAAATGAACCAAACGGCTCCCATTCAGATGATACATTAGCCCTTGCATCAAACCGAATTGCGCCATAAGCACGAATCAGAGGACATTTGGCGGAAAGGAACCTTCATAATTTCACACACAGAATCATCGAAAGCAAATCGTAAATTGAACAAAAAAATTAGGATAAATAATGGATGTTTTGAGTACCTTTTAATAGATTTCCAGTCACCGTAGGAGAAGGAACGAACATGAGTAAAGAGGACAGCAGAGCCTACACCGGCCACACTAACCAAATTCTGGTAACTGCCATTGGTGGAATCTAAGAAAAGATCATTTCCGCTCTTTCGTGGAGTTCTACCGGAGAAGAAGCAGCGTGGAAGAAGCTGGTGCTGAGCATGAAGCCAATAAATTGCTTGAATTTGTCGTTGAATTGGCACCTTTCAATCAGAATTCACAAACCATTATAACCGAAAAGGGACTTGAAAGAGTGCTGAATGTACTGTTGCTTTCAACCAAATGCAATTCAAATTTAATTCATCCATCGATACACCTCTTCGCCGGTCTGGGAACCCGCCAACGCACCCGACCACGCAACTTATGAACGTATGATTTGGAAACTTAAAACTTAAAACTTTTTGTCTAGCCAACATCAAGAATTTTATTGGCCTGAGTGGCCCTATAACTCCATTCTGAATTTGTTCATGAATAATATTTTTTATGAAGTAAATGCTATATTACTTTCATTACTATTTAATCGAAATTACAAAAACAAATGTTACTAAGTTTTGTTACATCTCTATTTATAAAGTTTGGTTGTTTTATTTTTGGTTATATACATGATATTCATTGTTTCAATGAAATAATTTTTTCAAGAATTTAAATCTTCGAAGATGCTTGGTATCGAACCCAGGATCTCCCATTGAGGTACACCTAATCAGTATTAGGTATTATTTCAATGAAATATGGTTCAAACTCCCCCCAACAATTTGACCCATACATTTTAGGTGAAAACTGACAACCCCTTAGCCGGATGGCAGCCCAGCTCAACCTAGAATCAGAAATATTTAGTGGCTAGTTGTAACTTGTAAGTGTATTTGTTTGGAAAAGTAAATAAAAGATTCAAAGGAAACCAACAAAGAGAAAATGGTGAATGAATATATATATATATATATATATATATATATATATATATATATATATATATATATATATATATATATATATATATATATATATATATATATA
>CATIWQ010796818.1:0-15727 GCA_949673415.1 Euphorbia schlechtendalii
CTTTTCATGGTGGACAAACGCATCACCGAATTTTCCTTTCAGCTGCTGAATATCAACTGGATCTACTCTATAGAAAATCGGCACCACTGTTTGGCCCTTCCCCCTTTTACAATCAACAATCCTCACGAGCTCATCCAAACACCGCGGATCCGAGACATAGTTCTCCGATAAAATAACAATTGAAACACGAGATTCTTCTACGGAGAGCGAACGATCTTCTCCGCCATCAACGTTTTCGTTATTCGAACAAACAATTCGATTTCGACATAAATCATCGAAGAGATGGGTGGCGAAACCATGGCAAGTATCCGCGCTTCTAAAACTGAGGCACATCGTATTTCCACCACTGAGATGCCGAAGAGGAATTAGAAGCCATGGTAGAAACTAGAAAGTCTCCCGTGAGAGAACGAACAGAAAATCAAGCCTTTGCCGTAAATTATGGTTTCTGTTTTTAGTTTGTATTTTTTATTTTATGTTTCTTTTTTTCCCCTTATAATATGATTTTAATTTAAAAGAAAACAATAAAAAGCATTTCACAGTATAACTTTTAAGTTAAAAGCAAGTTAATATTGAGAAACACTTGCAGTCGTTTGACACAATGAACTGTTGCTTTTTTTAATCAAAACTTAATTGTAAATTTGTAATCACAACTTAACACTTCATTTATGTTATTTTAGAGATAAAAATGTGTTAATCGCAAAAATAATAAACGATTGCACCAACTTTAAGTGAACAAAGCAAATTTATTTCGGCAACTTTAACCTAACAATCGCCGCAAATTTATTTCAACAACTTTAACCTAACAATCACCGCAAATTTATTTCAGTAATTTTAAGCGAACAATTGCCCCAAATTTGAATGGGGATTTATTTAATATGTAGTTTAGGTTCTATATTTACATATATACCCTCCTGTAATTTATTGTATCTTTTTACCATTTTAAATTTATGGTTTCCTTTTTGTATGTTTTTCTGTGTGGTCGTTATCCGATTCAAATCGTTCTTCAACAATTCCAATCATCAACCTACTATTTTCTTTATCCGATTTCATATGTTAACGTTATGAAGGAAATGTAAATGAATAAAAAACCACAAAAGAGAGAACAAGAGAGAAATTTATGTTCTTACTCTTTTTATACCAAACAACAAAAATGGGAAATCCTCTCCCATATTATATCCAAACACATTAGGAAATTAATGGTCATTCCTTTTTATTCCCTTTCCTTATACTATTCCGTTACTCTCATGTTAAGCAAAACATCCCCCTAAATAAGAACATTCAACTTTTGAAGAATGCTTGCAAACACCCCCCCCCCCCCCCCCCGGCCCACGCGTATATCTCCCTAAATGCCTATATACCCCATTGAACTTATAAATGTTCCACAAAGCCCTCTGAACTTATAAATGTTCCACAAAGCTCTCTGAACTTATTAATGTGAACTTCATAGCCCCTTTAAACTTGTTAAAACTTAACCTAATACCCCCCCCCCCCTTTTAATGTTGTAAATTGCCCATTATTATTCTGACATTGATTGAGTCGAACATTGTTTTGCAGAAAATAAATCGAAGGTTGTCTGCCAGAACAATATTGGGCATGTAACATTAATGGGCACCTATGGGGTTTCAGTTTGAACAAGTTCAAGGGACTATGAAATCTCCTTTAACAAGTTCAAGGGCTATAGGGTCCATATTAACTAGTTCAATGTGCTATTGGGAACATTTGTAAGTTCATGGGTAAATAGCTTTTAGGGATAAGTACATGGGGTGGAGATGTATTAAGCCAATTTTTTTTATATTACTGCAGAACTAACATGACACACTTAAAAATTGATATTCATTCGTAATTTAACTTTTATTAATTATTTGTATTTTATATTCAAATTAGAAAAGCCTTATACATTTCCTATATCTTTTTCAAATTTGTTTATATGTTTTCTATAACTTTTTATAAAAGTAACTTTCTTCATTGAAACTCAGTAAAACAATATGTAAATTTCCTGATACTCAGCACTAGATCATGAGTTTATATCCTTTTTGGCCATTTGAGAAACAAAAAAAAGATACTTTTGTGAGCTTTAAGTGCCAGCTTGTCCTGCATAGGTACAATTTTATAGAAACATAATGAGCCAAAATATTTGTATCCGCTATTATCTGGTGATACACCATGAAATCTGTCAAATGATGTTTTCTAGTCAAGTAGTTTTGTGGGGAGAACATTAATAATGCAAGTGGTATACATAATAGCTTCTCCCCAATACACTATAGGTAAGTTTGTTGAGATCATAATAGCTCTAGTAACTTCAAGAAGATGTTTATGCTTTTCTTCAACAATAACATTCTGATGTGGTGTATAAGGGCAAGATTTTTTATGAATTATGCCTTTGTTATGCAGCAACATAGCACACTAAGCATTCAAAATATCCCCACCATTATCACTTTTCACTACCTGTATTCTCTCTGCATATTGATTTTCAACCAGATTTGTGAAGTTTTCTAGGCCAATACATCATCACTCTTTTTCTTTAACAGATATACCCAAGTCACTCGAGTATAGTCATAAAAAATAGTTAAGAATAAGAATCACCGGTCATTGAAATCTTTCTACAAGGCCCCTACATATCAATGTGAATTTACTACAACCTTTTATTAGTAGTAACTTTGCTTTAATTAAATGCAAATCTATGTTGTTTGGCTTGTGGAAAGACTTCATAGTCAAGAGAATTATACGTATTCTGAATACCGGAAATATGACTAACTGATTCTACTGAAGCTTGTACAAACCTTAAATACCAATGATAGAATTCCAAATATCAATGATGACTAATCTAATAAGTATAAGCCTTCAACCATCCAAGCTATTTCCTTGATCCTCTTAATTCTATGGTCTTGTAGGCAACAATAACTTGCAAATTATAAAATCACTTTATTGCCATTATCTTTAGACAATATCCCAACTAACAGTAGATTGTATTTGAAACTTGACAAATATAGGACTTTAAGCAACAATATGTCATTTGCTATCTCAATATCCCTCATCTGTGATATCATTTTAACACTACCATTTGGAAAATGCACTGAATGATGTCCCTCTCCAAGAAAATATGTTAAAACAATTCACTTTGATAACTCATCTGCGAACTAGCTCCAATATCAATAATTTATGTAAAAAAAAATGTTGATCTTTACTAAAAAAACCAGTAAAAACATTGAAATTTGTGTTGTTCTGGTGCATAGGAGGTTCAACTACATCCTTTCCCTTCATCATCCTAGAATATACTTCTTGAACCACTTTGTCCATTGCTTATTGATTCATTCCATCAACATGACTTTTATGTCCAAAATTATGTTCCACTATAGCAATATAATTAACATGAGATTTATATGGAAATTTGCCTCTAGTTTTCTACATGACGGGCGTCGAATCAGTCAAAAATAATAATAAACCCTTTTACACTAATACAAATAGATTTTGTAATAGCAGTAAGCGAGATCATCTCCACAGGGACTATGCAATCAATTTTGTTTGATTAACAACTATGAAAATGCGATAAAAATAAATAATGGGGAGTTTTGAATTGGTTGAATGCTTTGAGAAAATAAAATTGTACAAGCTGAAATTTAGGGGATACAAATATGGTTTGAAAATCTTTCGATTAAGGATACTTTTGGCATGATAACATTCGATCACGAGCATAAAAAGTAGACGACTACAATTTATCAGTCATTTGGCTTAATCATGAAATAGCATGATTAAAATCTTTTGAAGAAACAAGAATGATGTTAGATAGCTAAACCATTTACTCTCAATTTTGAAATGCACTTGTAGATAGCTGATAAGGTTTAATTCCAAAAAGGCTTTATGCATAAGAACCAACTTTAATTAAAAAATTTATGATAGCACAAAGATTTGTATTAAATCGAATCTAACCACGAAGCTTGGAAGATTTTGTTTGTTACAAGTTCTATATTATATCATGATAGCATAAACACAATAGAATAACATTATGCTTAACCTTTCAAGAGCAAAATTTGGTCGGATTGAAGAAATTAAAAGGAAAACAATTGAAGATATTACTTAACTCCTTAATCGAAAGAAAAAGAGTTTAGCTGCTCATAATCAAATTGAGCAATGCTAAAATTGTCATTGAAAACTTAGAATAAAACTAAAAAGTCATGTTTGGTATCCTTGCTTAGCTAAAAAACCAAGGCCTATTCTGCAAAAATTACACAATTTAAATAGGATTGAATATCCTATCTCCTAATCTGGCAAGAACTTTATTGAAACAAAAACATTAAAATCCCTTAATCTAAAATCCTAAAATAGCTAATTAAAAGGGAAATAACGATGTATCAAATTAAGGAGTCTTCAATGATGAAAAGATCTTTTAGAGATAATTCCTAAACAGCTCGAGAACCTGGATTCCAAGTTAGACAAAACTTTCTAGCATGTCTTTCAAATTAGAATTCCAACCGATCAAGTTAACTACAGAATCTTCCTGTCCGCAGCTTCTTATCTTGGACTCCAGGCTAACTCCAAACAGCCACTTAATCAGCTTCTTTAACTCCAATGTTAACCTGGACTCCAGTCTAACTATCATTTTTTTTATATTTCTCCACGGAAGCATCCAGTACCTAAATATGCAAATTTTTATCACAAAATCAGCAGTAAACCATTCCAACACCAAAACACGTTGTATTTATAAGTTATCACTACCTTCTTTCTACCCACCACTCAAGGTACCCAATCAACTTGAAACACCTTTCTCTGGTTTTCCCGGCACCATCACAGTAGTCACATTTCATATTACTCTTGTCTACCTTAACCAACTGATCTCTATCAAATGTCTTCTTATTCGCATTGCTAAAGTTGGAAGAGGAATATGAAGCCATTTACATCATTCTAGGTGTCTCACTTTATTTTTCAAATATGTGCAAAGTAGATTTTATCTAGACTTGGTAGACTATCCATACATATAATATGATATTTAGCATGATCATAGGCAAGATCCAGTCCCATTAGAAGTGCATCAATCGATATTATTAATCTTATTCTACAATTATGCATTGCATGAACTTTTATTGGCTACTCCAAATTTACATCCACGTATTGGCCTCAACAGTAAAATTTCATCCCACATATTTTTCAACTTATTAAAATAATGAAGTATTGTTAAATCACCTTGCTCAAACAAGTGAATTTATCTCTTAACTCAAAACAACATAGATGCATTACTCTCATAGACTTTGTGGTCAATAGCTGCCCATAGTTCTCTTGTGGATCCTATGTAAGTAAAGCCTTCTTCGAGTTTTTTTGAAGTTGAATTCAATAGCCAAGAAGTGACAAGGCAATCATACCTCTTCAACATCTTGTAATATGTAGATATCTCTTCATACTCTTCTTGTTCCTCTAGATTATATTCTTTCTTGTCTTGGTTATTGGAGCCCGGATCATGGAGTTTTTTTAGTACAAGTAGTTGTTGCTCCCAGTAAGAAGGAAAGAAACAAGAATAAGGCCTGGTTTTTTCTGTATTTCATTTTCTCCTTCGTTTCTTCAAAATCTTCACTTTTGTCAACCTCTTCTTTGAACGGATCTCCACTTTCAAATCTCTATGTAGCACTTTTTTTGCTTATTTTTAACCATACCTATGATACCATGAACAGATGAATGTGGTCTTAAGTTGAACTCTTTCCCGAGTTCGAAACTAACTCAGCCTCGAAAAGCTTTCAACTGAAACAACATAAAAGATCGTTAATATTTATATATTAAAATAAAATATTGATCACAATTTTTTATAGGAAGAGTGGGAAGGAAGAGGGTGTTGGATATATAACGCTCAAAGAACAACTTTGAATAAACTCAAAGAAAATATTACAAGAACACTCACTCAAATACAACACTACAACTCACTCTTATTTTTCTTCTATTCTCTATTAAGAATTTCTTACTTATACTTGATGATAAACAACTCATCTATTTATAGTGATATAACTCCCAACTAACACATTTACTAACCACAACATCCAACTAACCACAATTCACAACTTAAACAATTAATAGCCAACTTATTTGGTTGATTTTAATGTCTTCCAAATTGGTTGTGGTTAATAGCCTCCAATTTGGTTTGGTTTGTTTTTGTTGGAACAAGTTTGTAATCCAACATCCCCCCCTTAAACTTAATATAGTCATTCCAAGTAGACTTCTCAATCTCATGAGGCTTTCAGCCGTCAGTGGCTTGGTGAATATATATGAAATCTGGTCTTGTGTCTTCACGTATTCATTTTGTACTTCCTTTCTCGTAACACGCTTTCATATAAAATGATAGAGGATATCGATGTGTTTGCTTCGATCATGGAATACAGGATTCTTTGCTAAAGCAATGGCTGACTTGTTTTCGATATAGACCTTAGTCGGTTCTTCCTGCATTAAGCCAATTTCCTTCAATAAAATTTTCAGCCAAATTGCATGAAAAACACATGAGGTTGTTGCAACATATTCTGTAGATAATGTGACAGTTTGGTTGTTTCTTTTACATCCATGTGAAAGTAATATCACCCATCAAGAACACAAATCCACTAGTGCTTCTTTAATTATCTTTATCTCCACCCCAATCACTATCGCTATAACCAACAAGCTTGTAATAATTAGATATTGAATACAACAAGGCAAAGTCAATTGTACATTTCAAATATCATAGAATTCTCTTACCGGCTTTAAAGTGGATGGTAGTGGGTGATTCCATGTAGCGGCATACTAATCTGACTGCATGAAGAATGTATGGCCTCGTGCAGGTGAGATAGCGTAGACTTTCTACTAGACTTTTGAATAATGTTGGATCTATACTTTCACCATCTTCATGTTTAGATAGTAGGATCCCATACTCCATCAGTATGCTGATCAGCTTACAATTATCCATCTTGAACTTTTTGAGGATTTACTTTGCGTACCTCTTTTGTGAGATGAAGATTCCATCATTTTCCTGCTTGACTTCGATCCCGAGATATTACGCAATATTTCCCATGTCTGTCATTTCAATCTCCTTCGTCATCACATCCATGAATTCATTAAACATGCTTGGATTGCTTCTAGTGAAGATTAAATCATCCACATTGAGGCACACATTCGAAATATTTCCATCTTTAACCTTTGTATGTAGAGCATGTTTGTAGGGACATTTGTTGAAATCGTTCTCTTGGAAGTACTTGTCAATTTTGCTATTCCACACCCTCAGTGCCTGTTTCAAACCATAAAGAGCCTTCTTTAACTTCAACATCTTGTCATTATGGCCTTTGGCTTCATAACCTGGGGGTTGCTGTATGTATACCTCTTTTTCAAGTACTCCATTTAGGAAAGCAGAATTTAAGTCCATTTGGTGAATCTTCCATTTCTTTTGAGCAGCCAAAGAAATAATGAGTCTAACAATTTCCAATTGATCAACTAGAGCGAATACCTCATTGTAGTCGATTATAGCCCTTTGATTGTAGCCTTTTGCAACGAGCCTCGCTTTATGTATTTCAATTTCTCCTTTGGCATTTCTCTTTATCTTGTACACCCATTTGACACCTATCACCTTGTGTCCTTTGGGAAGTGAAGTGAGTTCCCATGTGTCATTCTTCTCACTTGCTTTGATTTCTTCATCCATCACTTCTCTCCACCTTTACTCTTGAGCAGCTTCTTGGAATGTCATTGGTTCACAATTAGCAAATAGATAAAATAATGTTAGGTTTTCTAATTTCTCTTGAGACACTTCATTATTTATTTGTGTAGTTACCTCATAAAGATCTTAAAAGCTTCTTAAATGAGGAAAAACTATTTCTTATATTCCATCTGAAGATGAAGTGATGATGCAGATGGTCTATTTTCATTAGCAAGAGAATTTGGTGGAATTGTGATATCTTGTCGACATTCTCTTGGTTGTCCAATTGGTGTTTGCTCATCTTCTTTTGGTTCCAAAAAGTTGAATTCACCTTTACAAGAGTCAAAGTTCCATTCTCCTTCTTCATCAATTATTGCATCTCTACTTATCACAACCTTCTTATCATCTGGATTTTATAACTTATAGCCTTTTGAGCTCGAGCCATAGCAGATGAAGATGAAACTTTTACTTTTATCATTCAACTTGGTTCGATTCTGATCTGGTTTGTGAATATGGGCTATGTTCCCAAAGACACGTAGGTGTGAAATTCCAGGCTTCCTTCTACTCCATGCTTCTTGAGGAGTCTTTCTGCATACAATCTATCTAGGAGAATGATGATATGATAAGTACACTGCACATGCTAGTGATTCTGCCTAAAACTCCTTGGGTAACTTCTTACTCTTGAGCATACTTCGTGCCATGTCAAGGATTATTGTGTTCTTCCATTCTGCCACACCTTTTTGTTGGGGGATCTTGGAATTGTCATGAGATGACAGATTCCATTTACTTCATAGAATTCATTGAATTCTTTGGATGTGAATTCTCCTCCTCAATAAGATCTCATGGATTTGATCTTAAGACCATTTTCATTTTCCACAGTTGATTTGAACTTCTTGAATGCTTTGAACACTTTTGGTTTTTGCTTGAAGAAATATACCCACGTTTTTCTTGAATAATCATCAATGAAGAGAAGGAAATAACTATTATTAGCAAGAGAACTTGACTTGATTGGACCACAGATGTCTGTACAAATGAACTCTAACGGCTTCTTAGCTTTAGATGCTGACTCATTTAGAAAGCTTTTTCTGATTTTCTTCGCTTGTAGACATCCTTCGTGCAATTGATCGGGATGATTAATACATGGTAGACCTCTTACCATTCCTTTTTTAGATAACAGCTCCAGTCCTCCAAAGTTGAGATAACCAAATCGAAGATGCCATAGTCACGATGAGTATTTATAGTAAGCCTTTAGACACCTTGCAACATCATTTTGAATGTTCAAAGGAAACATTCTATTCTTTGACTTTCGTACTTTGGCGATTAGATCTCCATTGCCATCTCTTATAAAAAGACTATAATCTTTCATATGAATATTATATCATTTTTTCTAAGAGTTGGCCTAGACTAAGGATGTTGCATTTCATATTAGGACATAGTAGATATTTGAAATTAATTGGTGGCTACCATCTTTAGCATGAAAGAGGATGTTACCTTTCCCCTTCACGGATATTTTGGTATCATCTCTGAATGAGACATCACCACTTACTACTTCATTGAGTTCCACAAACAAACTTCTTCTAGCACACATGTGATTACTTGCACCTGTGTCAAGATACCATGTATTCTCTTGGTTTACATTGCTATTGTTGTATGCTAGCAATACTGTTTCTTTCTCATCGGTCTTCTCCTCCACAAAATTTTCCTTCTCCTCGACCTTATTGCTTGGAGCTCTACATTCTGAAGCATAGTGTCCAAAATTTTGCCAATTGCATCATTGGACTTGAGATTTGTCATACCTGTCATTTGCATTGTCTGTTCCTTGACCACGAGTGGAGCTTTATCCGTTCTCATAATTATTGTTGGAATTTTTGTTATTATTCAAACTTTTTCCATGACCATGGCTACCGCCTCGTCTACCGCCTTGACCTCTACCTCTGCCACGGTTTCTTCCATGTTGGCTTCTACAGTTATCATGGCTTTTATTTGTATCCTTAAGTTGTAGCTTAAGGAGTTGTTCAGTGATCCCCGGTTTCTTCTTGTGTTTTTCTTCGTAGGCTTGTAGTGATCCTTGGAGTTAATTCATCGATCATCATTTCCTCGAAATCTTTGGTTTCTTCAATCGTCACCACAGTGTGCTCAAATTTGGGATCTAACTATTGGAGTATCTTCTCTATGACCCTCACATCTTCTAACTTCTCACTGTTTCCCTTTAATTGATTAGAGATAATTGCTACTCTTGAAAAATAATCTGAAATGGACTCGGACGCTTTAATGTGTAAGGATTCAAACTCACCTCTTAAAGTTTGGAGACACACATTTTCACTTTCTCAAATCCTTTGTATCATATTTGCAACTCCTCCCATGCTTGCTTGGCAAAAGTTGCATTCAGAATCTTCTAAAAACCGTCATCATTTAAGGCTTGATAGACTAGGAAGAGAGCTTTATTGTCTCTGTTTCAAAGAATCCTTCAAACTTGTTGCTTGATCGGGTGTAAGAGTGGCTTCATTTTCTGGCTCGTTAAAGTCTTTCTCTACGACATCCCAAACATCATGTGCACCGAGAAGAGTCTTCATTTTGATAATCCAATTGTCAAAGTTGTTTGTTGCTGAGTGTTAGAACTTGGAACAATGCATTGCTATTCGCCATATTACTCAAATAGCTTCTTTGGACGTATGGGGCTATTGCGACTGTTTTTGAAGTCTTTTGCAACACTATGTACTTTGCTAGAGCAATTTGACGGATTCTGCAAGAGATTATTTTCCCTTGGAACTTGTAGATTTTCTGACGGATTTGGCAAGGAAACAACAATGGAATTATATTCCCTTGCAAATTGTAAATTTCTTTGAACTTGGTTTTGGCACTCAGATTTGAATTTTTTTTTAAGGGAAATCGAGCTTTGAACGTGGCTTTGGTACCACTTTGTTGGATGTATAACAAACAACTTTGATTAAACTCTGCAAGGACACTCACTCAAATACAATATTATAACTCACTCTTATTTTTCTTCCAATCTCTCTGTACTTCTATTTGATGATAAACAACTAAACAACCCATATATTTATAGGTGAATGATACAATGCCTAATTAGCACATTTACTAACCACGACATCTAACTAATCACAGTTCCCAACTTAAATAATTAATACCCAACTTATTTAGTTGAATTTAATAGCCTCCAAATTGGTTATAGTTAATAACCTTTAATTTGATTTGTGTATTTTTCGTTGGAACAAGTTTATAATCCAACTGAGGAACTACCCAATTTTTTAACTTAACATCTTCAATGGAAGGCTTAAAATATTGATCACAATTTATTAACTTAATTAGCATCTTTAAATTAGGGCTTAAAATCAATTTGATTAACAGATAAGACTTGTCGTAGTTAATTAAAAATTTGAGAAGATCTGAATCAATATTGCAATTAATGTCATTGAAGAACTATTGAACAAAATTGAGAAGATCTGAATTGAATCAATTTCAAATCTCACTATCAACAAAAGAATCAAATTTTTTATAACATCCTTTTAGCTAGGAAATTATACTGAGTACTCTGCTTTCAATAGATGATATTTGTCCCACAAACTAAAATCTGAAACATGTGCTATCTTTCAAGAGCAATGTATTTCAATTCTCGACTCGTTTGTATAAATTCTTCTTTCCAATAACGGTCCATCATTTGGAACTTTGTGCGATTCAAATTAGATTAAATGGACTTAAAAATACAAGTGAGATAATAATATTTACTTAATCGGAGTTGGCTGGTTATAAATGAGTGTTATGTATTTAAATGAATTTTGTGGTTATTTACGATAAAAAAAGCTAATTAAGTGGTTGTTCATGGAGGAGATTCGTTATTGAGAGTGTTAATAGCCCGCCACAGTTGACCTTTTTATAGTTAATTTCCATATGTTTTATTTTAGGCTTAATACATCACTAGGTACCTTAATTCATCTTAAAAAACCTCATGCCACCCTGAACTTTCAAAATGACTTCACAGCTCCCTCAACTTTAAAAAAGTGACATCGTAGCTCCGTCAAATTTCAAAAAATGCACCACTTTGCTCCCTCTATGCCACGTGTCATCTTCTGGTTGGTTTGACTTTTCAAAGATGCAATTTTTCTGATTTTCTCCCTCCAATCAGAAGTTGACACGTGGCACCGAGATAACAAAATGGTGCACTTTTTTAAAGTTGAGGGAGCTACGGGTCATTTTTTTAAAGTTGAGGGAGCTACGTGACCATTTTAAAAGTTCAGAGGGGCAGCGGGTTTTTTTGGGACAAGTTAAGGTAGTGATGTATTAAGTCTTTATTTTAATGTCATTCTTTGTTTTATATGATATCCAACTTAAAGCATCTCAATTCAACTTTAAAAGATGTACTAAATAAATTGCATTCAATTGATAATATCTTTCTTTGTACATAAATATAAATTAATATTAAATTAAAATTATATAACAAAAATTTTAGTCATATTTTCAATTTGAAGTGTCAAGATAAATTATCTCAAATCTTGAATAATATATATGATCTTCCACGAACAGACAGTCGAACAAAAAGTAAATTCTACTATTCACATTATAAATAAATTCTTTAGTCTCTTTATTAAATTTAGAAATAATCCAATTCAACATTAAATAAATAATATTGTAGTAATCTTTTTAAACTGTCTGTCCATGAAAGTCATAAACGTGTCATTTATGTTATTTTTTTTCTATATACCACATAATTCTAAGTCAAATACACAATTCAATGGAGATGCTCTAAGCTCTAACCTTAAACATTAATTTTTTTTATTTGTCTAATTAGATTTACAATAATAACAAAAAATTTTTTTCACCCCATTCTAGATGAATGTAGACTCGAATAAGTGATTCAAAGATTACTGTTTCAGCTCCATCACTAGTTAAAATTTGAAAATTAAAAATTCAGGATACTCGAATTATAAAACAACTCTTCAAAATTCATACAATTGTCGGTCCAATAAAAAATTATAACATATAAAAACTCTAAGATGATTTCGAGATGCTACAAAATGTTTAAAATATACTATTGTATAGTTTTTAAACATTAATTTACTTATACACGACAAGCAACATAATTAGTGTAATGGAATTTGAGAAGAAAAATAATTATAACCTTAAAATTTATACACATACACTACAATCTTTTTAATTTTTTCAATATAACTTATACATTCTTATACCTTGTCTTCATAAAACTATAATTTTTCATCAAAATAATATGTATTTAATAATATTATCCTTATTTTTTTAATTCCTCCATTCATCTTATATTCCTCACCAACTTTCATCTAAAATCAAATATACTTGTTCATTTCAAGAATAGTGGGCTACTTTCCCAAAAAAAAAAAAAACGGGAATGACCGAATGAATTGTTTCGTCGTTAACTTTCAAATTTTGACAAAAATGAAAATTGTTTTCCTTCTTTTTCCAAACATAACACTGATTTGGGAAACAACTTTTTTTCTTCAAATATCAAAAAACACATAATTTTTTTATCCCCCTCTTAGACATCAAAGGATGCCTATTAAAAAAATCTCGGTTTCAAACATTACATTCCGCCAAGAGTACATGATAACTACGTGTCAAAAATCAGTATGGACTATAAAAATATTAGCTCTAGAATGCTTTATATGAAAACAAATACTTTGAAAATAATTGAATACATTTTTTAAATACTGTTAATTTTTTTGTTTGTTTTTATCTGATAAAATTCGAGTCTAGTTTCCCGGCTTCTGTTATAGTACAAAAATACTTTTAACTTTGATCTATGGTGTATATTACAATTACTTTGTTTAGTAATGTGTTTAGATTTAATAAAACCTTCAAATTTATTTTATGCCTCGTCTGATAATACTTATATCAAAATCTTAATTTTTTTATATATCTATTATATTGAGAAGTAACTATTATATTTTAAATGTATTTATGTATAAAAATAAAGAAATGAAAATGTTAGAAATTAGATAAACATATTTTCAAATCAAAATTTGATTATGAAAATGATAAAACGAATATAGAAAAATCTGAAAAATATATTATATTGTTTTAGTTATTGATCAATAAATTTATAATTATAATGATATAATTTTTATATACTTAATGTTCGGCTAATTATTTAAATGAATAAATTTAATTAAACGTAAGATATATTTAGTAACAACTAAACAAAGGAAATCAGTTAAAACAACTAAACAGTTGATTTCAATTTTTTTTGGAGAAAATAACTCACTATCCTAGACTGAACATCTTCATAGATTTTGCATGAAAACATACGATTAATGGACAAACAAAAAGATAAGAGCAGTTTAGTCAAACAAAAAGTTATTTTGTTGGAAAAATTTTAGAAATTAACATAATAAGGTCATAATTGGATTGAGACAAAATTTAGAGAGGAATAAATTATATTGGTAAAACACATGTAGGTAATAATATATTAATGCAAATGTCAGTATTTTTTTTAAATCTTAGTATGTTACACATTGTTATTTAACGGATGATGAAGCCCATGAAGTTAGTCTAGCAATAGAACCATCAAAATCATATTGTGTAACATCAAATTCACAATCAACCAACCGCTATAGCGAAATCAATAAAAAAAAAAGAGTTTAATGCTTTTTCAATTTGAACTTAAGCTCTTCCAACAATATATCAAATTTCAAAAACATAACAATCTGTAAACCCACGTGATTGAATATTTATAAATGTATTACGGATCAATGCTTATTTCATATTATTAGTAGTTGATTGAAAAGAATAATATACAAGTATTACATCATAATGAACGATCCCCCCTATTATTGTTGTATATTTGGTGTTCACGCACCATTTATTTTTTTTGAAAAACCTCCGAAAGAATCACGTTCTATTTATTATAGCAGGGTTAATAGCAGGGCCGGCTATTAAAGGGCAGAGCGGGGGCCACTCAGAATCTCGAATTTTTCTGGACCTTAAATTATAATTCAGGTATAGCATGAGTACAAAAAGTTAAATATTATATATTAATGCGTGGAGAAGAAAAACATTTAATTTATTTGCCCCATTGGGGAGGGGTGTTTTGTACACATGCCATGTTCGAATCCTCTAGGCTTCTTTTCCCTTATTTATTCAGTCTTCTTTTCCCTTAATTTTGCATCCTTCAAATCAATGATAATAATAATAATAATAATAATGATGATGATGATGTTTTTTTAAAAAAATCAATAATAATGAACAAATAACTTAGTAAGTTGGTTATTTAAATCTATATTACAACAATTTTAATGAAAAATATTGTTTTTTAAAAAAGAATATTCCCTTGATTATTTAGTCTCCATTTCCCATTATTTCCCTCAATTTTGCATCCTTCAGATAAAAAATATAATAATGAACAGATAACATGGTAAGTTGGTTATTCAAATTGAAATTACCACAATTTAATGAAAAATATTTAATTAAAAAAAAAATATCGTTGAAAGTAATAAAAAAATTTTAGTATTTATTATCTATGATTAGTTAATAACAATTTAACATTAACTTTGTAAGTAACTTTTGTTTCAATTTAGTACCTTCTTCGTTTTTTTAATGATCCATTTAACTAAAATATGAAAATCCAAAATATTAGTTCATTTTAAAATTGCATCATTCTTTTTCATGTTTCTACTTTCTTTCATGCATTAAATTAATAGTGTAATAAATGTTTTATTAGTTTTGATACGATAATTAAAAGGAACCGGAGGGAGTTATTCGTAACTCTATCTTTCACAAAGACCATGTAATGTTCTCAATAATAATAAACCTTTTCAGTACCATGTAACCAAACAAGTAACCATACTCTTAGTCAACATGTTATGTCAAATTGTCTTGTAAGAGCTAAGACTCACCCATATGATCAAGAGACAAGCGGGTCTTTAGTCGTTATCATTTCAATGATTACGATAAATAAACTTGGGATATCTTACATTACTTATGATCTTACTACTAAAAGAACGAACTATAGAAACAAACATGAGTATAACTATATGTAATGGAAATTCCGTTACCACTAATTTAATATAGCATTTCGGTACGTTAGTACAAAAAGAATACAATACTAGT